>JAFVLL020019533.1:44619-168643 GCA_021397915.2 Tor tambroides
AGAGAGGAGGGGATGTTTTAGCTCTGCAGATCTCTAACAGCAGGGTGTGGAGAGGCTCAGTGGTAATCGAATACAAACCCTTTCACTCTCTACATAATAGGTGTAAAAGGTAAGGAAGGAACACTATGGGGTGCAAAATGTAGCGATTATTGTCATCATGCTCTTTTAGGTGGTGTACGCCAAGGAAAAACAAAACTATAAAATGTTTCAGGGCTTGAAATAGTTTTAAAATACAGACATTATAGCTTTTAGCTCCATACCTGAAGTCTATCTGATTAGATGTCATTATAAAGTTTGGGATCATAAGTTGTTGTTTTTTTTTTTGAAAAGTAATATTTTTATTTAGCAAATATGCATCAAACTGATACATATTAGTATGAAATCACAAGAATAAACTACACTTTAAAATATATAAAATTATATTAAATTACTGTAATATTACTGTGCAGCCTTGGCGAGCATAAAAAAAAAAAAAAAAAAACTAATCTCACTGTTAGAATTAATTAGCCATGTTAGATTAGTCTGACAAATAGCGTGGGTGTACCTGCTGGCTTTTTGTAGATGGAGGGATACTGGCTGTTTGCCCCAGCTCTGTGAGGTCCAGCTCACTCGGGAGCAGAGTGGCAGTCGGGTCAGCAATGGTCTCTGTACTCTGTACTCCCAAGGTGGCAGACTGGTTTTCTGCTTGCTTCTCCACATGTTCCTCTACAACACTATTAAGAGCAAGAAAACAGAGGCGAGAGAAGGTGGGGAAAGAAAGTGACCTTAGTATATTGCTACACATAAAAAAAAAAAAAACAAAGTAATGCAAGTGACAAGCAAAACAAGAATTAAAAATGGTGCATCATGGCATTGTGAAAAAAATTAAATGGTAGACCAAACTGCCAAAAATGAAATGATGAAATGTCAAATGATAAAAAAAAAAAAAAAAAAAAAGAGCAAGAGAAGACGTGGCTTGATGTGCCTGAAGCAGTTCCGTTACTTGGTTAACCATTGGTTACCAAGTCACCTGATGCAACGCGAGTACTGGAGTTACCGTAATCATGTAGCCGTTTACCTGTTGCTCGGTACTCACCTGGTGAGCGTGGTGCCAAGGGACTGGCTGAAGGGGGGCACAGAGCCCACCTCACACTGACTGGCACTAGAGTTCTCTACAGGGGCATCAGGACGCGGAACGTCTAGTCCACTGAAGGAAAGAAATCAAATGGGGTTTACACCAAGAGAAAGGAAAATAGAGAGGAATGGGAGAGGAATACTAATGGAGAGAGGGAGGGGGATAGAAAGGATAAGCGAGAAAGTAATCTGGCTCCATGTATGGACTGAACATTTGTCCAGGGTTCTACAGAAGGTTCTTGAAGTACTGGTTTATTATATTTTAAATCGCAAAGTGATATTGTCTTTTTCGGTCCTTGTTGAAATGGAACATTCGTAAACGCTCCAAGTCCAGTGAAAACAAGTCATAGCGGACTACTAAAGAAGGTGAGATCCACTGTGATGTAGTTGAAAAAAAACATCCAAAGTAGGTGCCATATGAAGTCCATGAAGTGATGATTGTATGCTTTTCTGATTCAGTTTAAAAGTTTGGATGCAGAAATGGATCACAGAAATGACTCGATAAGAAAATAAAATTAAATTAAAAAAAAAAAAAAAATGAAACAAAATGAACGATATGACAAACATTTCAAGTTCCCACCCTCTTCTCTCCCAAACGGCTGCGCTTGTACTCACCTGGAGGAGCTCTCGGAGGAGGTGACTGAGGTAGGTGAGGCTGACTCTGGGCTCTTCTGGAGTTCAGCAGGAGGTGCAGATGGGTCTTCTCCGTGTGGGTCAGTCTGTGGGGGGGTTAAAGCAGCGGAGGGGTGGGCAGCCTGGTCCTCTGTGGCAGTGGCCTGTGGAGTTTCAGGGTCTGGCTGGGGCTGGGAGAGTGGTGGTGCTGTTTGGGGCTGTGTAAGTGTTGGTGGTTGAGCTGACTGTTGTTGGTCTGATTGTTGGGAGCTTTGGGGTTCTGGTTGCTGCTGCTGCTGCTGCTCCTGTTGTTGTTGTTCTTCTAGCTCAGGGAGAGCCGACTCAAGCTGAATCTGCGGCTCCTCCAACACTTCTTCCAAATTCACAGTCTACAATGACAGAAACACAGATAAAGACATTAACAATTAAGCAACAGATGAAGGGTTTGCTATTAAAAAAAAATATTGACTATGATTTGGTTGCAGACATGAGCTGGAAGATCACAGCAATAGAGTCTGATTCTGGCAGTCAATCTTATTCATTTCCTCCATAAAGGAGTTGATTTTAAACTGAAAATCAGTTAAAGACAGACCCAACTGTTAGCTACAAGGTTGTTAATTGACGGTATATGATTTTGTTGAAGCCATCAGCCCGCATTATTACAACTTATTTTTTAAAGGGACAGTTCATCCAAAAATGAAAATTCTGTCATTAATTACTCACCCTCATGTTGTTCCAAACCCGTAAAACCATCGTTCATCTTCAGAACAAAAATAAGACATTTTTGATGAAATCTGAGAGCTTTCTGACCCTGCATAGACAGCAGTGCAACTACCACAGTCAAGGCCCAGAAACATAGCAAAGACATCATTAAAATAGTAAACATGCGTCGAAGACTGACACGGAAGACAAGAAATAGTTGAATAAGGTCTTTATTTTTGTCTTCTTTGTGCACAAAAAGTATTCTCGTAGCTTTATAAAATTACAGTTGAACCACTGATGTCACAGACTATTTTAACAATGTCCTTACTATGTTTCTGGGCCTTGAACGTTTTAGTCAAGTTGCTGTCTATGCAGGGTCAGAAAGCTCTCAGATTTCATAAAAATATCTTAATTTTTGTTCAGAAGATGAACGAAGGTCTTACGGGTTTGGAACGACATGAAGGTGAGTAATTAATGACAGAATTTAAATTTTTTGATTGAACTTTCCTTTTAAATGATCATGTTTAACAGAGTACATGGTGAAAAGTTACATAACCCATGATTATGCAAAAAAAAATCTCCTCGAATCAGTGAATTGTGTTAAGCAAATTGCACCAAAACAGCTTTTCACTGCCCACCTACTCCCATGAAGCACTGAGAATGAGTCAGTCTCCCCAAGTTCTCAATCTACAATATTTGTATAAACATGCATATTTGCTAAATCTCTATGGAAAAATACTTCTGGAACCAAAAGCAGGCAGGCACTGGTTACTCTATGATGTTGTTCATAATGAAACAAAGGTTTATTGCTTTTATGCAAAGAGTTTAAACTTAAAGAAAAGCAAATCAACTGAAATAACCACAAGATGTCAAATGTGTAAGTCACATCCAAGGTTGAGATATGTAATAAAAGAAAACAGATAAATGATGGTTGGATTGCACTGGCACCTGTTTGTGCTTCTCTTCGTGCAGGGCGTCTTGTGAGTGCAATGATGTATCCTTTAGTGCAGCTCTCTCTGTCTCCAGACCCACGTCGTACGATGACTGAGTGTGTGTTGCCCTTTCCTCTTCAACCTAAAAGAGAAAATCAATGTTACCTATGAGTAAAACATCTAAATAAAGAGCAAGAAAGGGTTATAAGGACAGTTTCTCATACAAACAATTTTGTTTTGTCCTTATTGGAGCTTGACAGCTCCTGGTCACATGTACATTTGCGGTTTCATTGAGATCAACATGATCATTGTACAGAAAACCCATTTGTGCTCTTCAGGGGGTTTGGAATGACGTGACTGATGAGTGATTCTTTTAACAACCGATAAGTTGACAGAACTGGCTTTGTTTCTATGAGGGTGGAAGAGACGTTTTTCAAGGGCAAACAGCTATCGTTCAAGTTTGGCAGGAGCAAAGAGAAAACACTTTTGTGACTGCCGGAGGGGAAAAAAAAATGTGCCGAAGTGCAAAAAGGGTAAGTTTACAGACTCTCGCTTCATCTGAACATTCGAATGCTTCTGTAACTTTAAAGATAGCACGCTAACACAAGCTAAACTGGGATTAATCAGTCAGCCACTAAGAAATATTGGACAACCAGAAGAATCCACACCCCTATACAGCCTTAAATCTATAGGTTATACAAGAAGAGGAGGGTCTTTGTTGGGGCCCCTGTCTTCAAGTCTCTTTATAGATTAGCCTGCTGAAAGACATTGTCAACAACAGCCTGCACTTTGAATTACTATTGCACAACTTCAGGGGCTACTCAAACCTACACAACAGCCAAAGAATCTCTCTTCTCTAAAAGTCAAATGTATATGATTCTCATTTCACAATACAGAGTTAAATCTCACTGGTGTGAAGGACACACGCTCACTGACCTAAAAGAAGAAGAGTTCAACTGCTAGCAAGTCATTGAGGCATTAACTGCATGGAGTTTTTCCTTACCTTGTCGTCGGCCCCTGGTTCCTGCGTTGTGTAACTGCTGTCATCCTGTGCAGGGAGTCCTGGGCCAGAGGAGATCTCTTCTGAACAATAAACATGATGACAAGAGTGCCTGCAACACACAGAGACAAACGTAAGATTCTCGAACATGGAAATGAGCTACATGTACCAAATATACCATGTGATATAAAAACTCTTAACGCTCTTGTGAGGTGGTAAGCGCTCATGATGATACTGCTCTCACATACACGCTCCACCATAGCGAATGAGAAATGAGCACGGCTGAGATGCAAGATTATGCCTTTTTCTGTTGTTTACTCCGTTTACAGTAAATCCTCCAGCATGGTGAAAGTTATTCTGACTAAAGCCAATTACATCAGAGCTCTCGTGGAAATAGTTTCACCCAAACATAATGGCATGTTCCAATCATTCTCACGGTTTTACAGACTAACACAGTCTAATGCTGTACAAGCTTAGTTGAGAAATAATGTCTGATTAGCAAGGATTTCATACCTGTTATGACTTCAGTCAGGTCAACAGAGGTGAGGAACTTATGTTCGGATTAGTGATGTACAAAACCACAGATTTTCAGACTATTTGGGGGGGTTCTCTAATGAATTTGATTGCTTTAGGGTCCACACAATACTTTTTAAAGAAGTGTCAGGATTGCAGACCATTGTAATTCTATAACGTTGATTTCAATGATAAGGTTTTAGTGTGCTGTCAGGCCTTTGTACAATACTTTTATAAACACATCATCCTTAATTGTAATAGCAATTATGATTCATAATTTATTCATTTTATTTTTTGGCCATAAAGAAATTTGTGAATGGAAAATGCTGAGCAGGATTCAAACTTGCATGGCCTACATAAGCACTAAGGCTCAATGCATCAGAGCATGTGCTCAAGAATTTAATTCAAGTTTAGTTCTACTCCATAGACCACATTTGTTCTTAGCTTACTATTACCTCACTCTTCACTCGGTTGAGAAATTAACTGCATGAATGAAACGGCCAGTTAATCATTACACAGATTTTACGTGGCAAAACACAATTGTAGTGACATATAAAAAAGGGCTATGATTTCTGTGAAGTGGAAAACACAAAATTTCCTGCACAGCATGAAATGTCACAGAATTTTGTTAAATTCAAAACTGTCAAAACAAAACTTTCAAAAATTGACAAAAATATATTATTACTATTGTTAAATGTATTCTCAGAGTAATAAAAATAACAGTAGTACAACTTAATAAAAAAGGAATACCACACAATCAAAAGATTTTTTTCATGTTTTAAATTTAAACTGTTAATCCTCAAAAACTTAGTTTGATTATATTTTAAAATTATTGACGTTTTATGAATTTGTTTGACTGCCACAGTTTGATAAAAATTTGTATTAAATCATAAAACACAGAAACCAGAAAAATTAATACAGGAATTGGGGGGGGGGGGGGGGGGGGGCAAAAAAAGTTATTTGGATGAAATAAAAGATTGCACAGGGCCCTATTATTGTTAAAATGTGAATAAATTATTACATTGCTAAAGATGTATAAATTCAGTTGATTAGACATTAGATTGATTTTGGTTTATGTAGCCTATTAAACTTGAATTAAAATATAACCATTAAAAAAATAAAGAAAAAAAATTGAAAACAGAATTTGATTAAAAAAAAAAAAAAAATGAAATTTACATTGCCTTACTTAGCATTTCTATTCTGTGTTTAGCTTTCAGCTGCATTTAGCCAAGTTTATGCCACCTTGCAACACTCACACAGTCCGTTCAGTACCGAAAACATGCCATGTTTGGAAATGAATGCACACTGCACTGACAGCAGTATCTAAAATGAATATTAACTGACACTCTGCACCAAACTGATCAATTAATCATATATTTAATAGTCATCTCCTCCTAATCCTACCAGTTTAATTAAACCACCAGCACAGATCCACAAGGGAGGTAAAATCATGGCACAAATCTTGTCCTATGCATCTGCCCTCCAAAGAAAGCTGTCAGATGACTTGTTGGAGAATGAACAACAGCTGGGGCTTGTCATTATACACACTCTCTTATGGGATCAGATTCCCGCCAAATGTATTGCAGTCACGGATAAAAAAATAACAAGCGTGAAAACAAAATTTAAAAACGCAAGTAAAAATATATTGCACAAGATGTAAAACTGAAAGCAAAGTTTTCAGAAAAACAAAAAAGAGTCACCCATCGAAAAATAATAAGCGTAAATCAAAACATTAATAACGCATTTTTTGAAATAATAAGCATGAATCAAAACTTTAAACACATTTAAAATCATATTGCACAAAATTGAAATATTAATGCAAAATGATCTGACTTGCACACAAAATCATGTTTTCCTTGGTTATATTTCTCAGTTTTTTCTGCTCTCAGATATTTTCTGCTCATATTTTTATTTTTTGTATGCTTATGCTGTTTTTCTCTTCGCTCTTGTTTCACGTTCTGCGCTTGCTTGCTTCCAAATCTGCGGTTAGAGTTTCTTGTAAATCAGGGCGGGTTCAAAGCGTCATCATTAGTCCACTTGTTCTTGATTGACAGGTCCTCCTCAGCCAATCAGTCGAAAGAGGAGCGTGGGCGTCACTCAATGCGCCTCATTGGCTGCGTGCTTAGTTCACTTGTACAGGTGGAAATGTTTAACTGTCAGCTGGGAAACATCTTTTCATACAGGACACCGTTATATGTGTCTGTCTGTCACCGCTGTACACCTGCCTGGCGATCTGTTAATGTTAAATGAGTAAATTAATTATGAATGAATGAATTTGTAGCAGAGGCCAACAGGTAAGTGCTGTGCAGGTTAAACCTCCTCCCCCGATCTCCAAGTGGCCTTGGCCTTCAGCCTCCCTTGTTAGAGTGCCACGCCTCCCACGCCGGAGGCCGGTTCGAATCCCGCTCGGAGCGGGGCGGGTAGGACCGCAGCGCCTTTATTTCAAACTGGAATTTGACTACTGATCAATGAAAGCGATGGTATTAAAAGGAGACAGTTACAGAGGCCAGGTGGATTTGACATAGATAATGGTTATTTACCTTGTATTTCAATACCAAACACAATATGCAGCAAGACATATATAATTGCATAACACTATCATATTAACGTTTTAAATGTATAAAATTAGAATACAGCTACAATATGAAAGTAAAACAGCCAGCAGGTGGTGGCAAGTATAGACATTAAACCATTCATTCAACCGGCAGATTCAGTCAGTGAGGAATAAAGTGAATCATTCAATATTGTCATTTTATAATCTCAGAGTAACACAAAATGTGATAAATCTTACAAAACCATCAACCTTATCAATTACATACTGTACAGGAAAGAAAAAGCTGCAAAGCTGTTTACAAAAAAAAATACATGACAAGAAATAAGCAAAATATTGCCTACAGACAGTTAGCAATCACGAGCAATATACAGCAAACTAAACAGTTGTGACTGGGATGTATTACTTTTACTCATATTATCCTCTCCTAACAGTAATAACCATAATACTTATTATCAGTCAGGAATGGGCGAGCCAGACACATATAACGGTGACTTCGCAAGGCCGGTGCATATCCTGGCTGCTGCCTTTCACGAATCTGGCCATAGGCGAATAAATACAGGTTAATATAACCACGGCGGGTCACTAGGATGGCTCATTTAACGTTAACGGATCGCCAGGCAGGCATACAGCGGTGACAGACAGACACATATAACGGTGTCCTGTATGAAAAGATGTTTCCCAGCTGACAGTTACACATTTCCACCTGTACAAGTGAACGCTGAGCATCGGCAGCTAATGAGGCGCATTGGAGTGACGTCCACGCTCCTCTTCGACTGATTGGCTGAGGAGGACCTGTCAATCAAGAACTAGTGGACCAATGATGACGCTTAAACCCGCCCTGATTTACATGAAACTCTAACCGCAACATTTGGAAAAGCAAGCGCAGAACGTGGAAACGAAGGAAGAGAGAAACAGCATAAGCATACAAAAAATAAAAATATTAGCAGAAAATATCTGAGTGCAGAAAAAACAGAGAAAAATAACCAAGAAAAACATGATTTTGTGTGCAAGTCAGATCATTTTGCATTAATATTTCAATTTTGTGCAATATGATTTTAAATGTGTTTAAAGTTTTGATTCATGCTCATTAAAAAAATCGTTATTAATGTTTTGATTCTGCTTATTATTTTTCGATTGGTGACTCTTATTTGAAAACTTTGCTTTCAGTTTTAAATCTTGTGCAATATATTTAACGCGTTTTTAAATTTGTTTTCATACATTGTTTTTCCTCATTCAATACATTTGGCGGGAATCTGATCCCATACTCTCTGTCTCACTCCCATTTCAGACGGTAACAGAGTAACTTGAGAGCGTCACTTTGCCTAGATTTAGGAGTCAGGAGAACCTGTACACATGCAGGCTCATGTTAGCACACTGTCAGCACCTCGGCCTGTACGGTCAAACCCTCATTCAATGTTGGACATTAACCACTGTCAAGTGATTCCTCTGATGGGACTCTTCTCCTTATTATCAGGCCTTGTAATTAGGTGTTTACTTGAGGAAAGCATGTATGGGCAAGTCACAGCAGTAAAGACACACCCACTTTGACATAATGAAACAGTTTACAATAAGGAAAAATTGCAAAAAGAGCCATAAATGACCTATTCTAAAATGATGTTTATAAGACAACAGAGGAAAAGGAAGGTTTTTACACCCCTCCGATTCTATACGTTATGATCTGAGTTAATGATTAATGGGTCAAACCTTGAACACACACAAACCCACAAAGATATAGCATCCATATAGGTGTCAGTAGTGAGTAATGTATATGCCTGTGGGTCAAATGCCTCAAAACAATAATGTCAGGGACATCACATACATATTTAGGGCCCTATGATTTCCGTGATGCAGTAAACGCGGACAGAATTGCGGAATCCAGTCATAAAAACGGAATTTACAGATTAACGCGGAATGTCACGGAATTTGTCAAAGTTTGGATGAATTAATCAAAAGTAGGCCATTACACTTAAATCAAATCGCGATATGGACTAGTAGCTGTAAATATTAAGCTGCAAAAGTCGATTTAAATATTAATCCTGCATGTTCTGCGAGTCTCTGTACGAATGGAGCAGACGCACGGTTTTTGTTTACGTGGTGCTCGCGGTGATTTCAGCGTCTGCCGTCTCAATGAGGACATAAATACGTGAACAACATCCCCAAAACTGATCTGAGAGTCACTTCACGAGCATTTTTCCATTTCATTTGAGTAAAACTAGCGTCATATCATATACACAACAGAACTTTAAAGGTATTCACGGCAACCCATCAAAATAAAAGTTCGGTTTAACTTTTTAAAGACATTGTGCCAGAAACAGGCTATATTACTATTATTTAGTAGAATGTACGTAATACTACTACTACTACTACTAATACTACTACTGTTGAAAAATAATACAACTTTAGTTTAAGAAATAATCACAAAATATTTTAATAGTAAATCCCCTTTATTTGCCAAAAATTTAAATGTTTAATTTTCATTAATTAAAATATAAATTAAATCATAGTTTTATGCCTTCATCTGATAACCAGTAAAATTTAAATACGCAACACAGAATTTCTGAGGGGGAAAAAACATTTCATAAGGCTACTATAAGAGTAAATAAAAATTGTTTGTCTGCATTCAAATTATTAGACATGCTAAAACAGAATATGGTAAGAATAAAACATAAGGTGAGAAAAAAATAAAACATTTCATACGGCCCTAAACATCATGTTATTTTTGTTACACTTTTAATAAATTAATGTTAAATTGTATAAGTTTCATGATTTTATTTAATTAGACATGCATTTTGATTGATAAAATTTAATTTGACCATTAATCAAATTAAATCTGGAATCCAGAAAAATTAAAACGGAAAAAACAGAATTTAGAAAAAAATAAAACGGAATTTGGGAAAAAATAAAACGGATTTCATAGGGCCCTACATATTGTTACACTAGGGCAGCATAGTGAAGACAGCAAAAGAAATCTTGACATAGGCTGCGTTTACACTTGGCATTAACATGCAACCTGTGTCCGGATGTTGTCCACATACACATTGAAAAGACAAGTGTAAACGCGCTTCTGATTGGAATGTTATCCGATCAGCGAGTCCCGGTCCAGAGGTAGTCGGGGACGCATTGTGATTGGATCTCAATGTAATGTAATGTAAACGCAATCCAGCCATCGTGTCTGCATTCGCAGGTCGACTTCACGCAAAACCCCACCCCCTCTCGCGCAAACTGTCAAAAGAGAGAGGCCGTGGAGAGCTAGGTAGACTTGTACAGTTATTTTCCTTTGTTAAATGTCCCGCGACTGAAAATGGTTTTCAAAAGAAAACCCACTACTTCAGGTCGACTTTGCACTGGGGTCATCCTTTGCAGACTTATTTAAATATTGCGCGAGGACGACAGATCCGATCCAGATAGAGAAGTCAGCTGATGTTGCCAAGTGTAAACATACCGTGTTCTGATTGACTGACGATCCGATCTGCTTGATCGGATCACAGTGATCGCATGTTAATGCCAAGTGTAAACGCAGCCAGAGAGAAAGAAAAATGCACATTTCCACTAGAATTATCAGTTTCAAAATACTTTTATTCGATGATTGTATTACAATCTACACTGCCAAAGCAATATTTGGGCTTTATTAATGTAACAAAGTGGGTAAATGGTCCATAAATTCTAGCAGTCAAATATACTCTGCATTATTTGGCATTTTTCTAATTATTGGCCACTATGTTTCACTGTTTTACTTTATTATATTATCCTGAGTGGAAGCAAAAACAGGCTGTTTTCATGCATGTCTCTTTAAATGCAAATGAGCTGCTGCTCCCCACCCCCTTTTTCCAGAATAGAGCGGTGCCTTTACAGCTCGTTCCTCAGATACTCTGCTAAAAACATCTGTTTGGTTTTGATTGATTATGTCTGTCATGCTGAAATCATGTTTTAAACCGTATTAGTTTAAACTAATTTATACTCACGAGTTACAAAAACAGTCGGTTATGTCTGTGAAGGTAAACAGCTGGGAAAGAAATAGCATGTTTATATTAGATCTGTGTGGCAGCAACGTAATATGCAGTAAATAAATCAATAAATCCACTGCTCTCATGTATCCTCTGAGGCTGGGATTCTAAATATTCTATGCTCGTCAGTGCAGCCAAAGACGGAACAGTTAGCATGCTTTGCTCAACCTTTCGCCATGGCGTTAGAACTGGTACACCGTTGTTGCTTGCAAAAACACAATGGCGACGCCGTGGGTGGAAACTTGCTGATTAAAGGGGACCTATTATGGAAAAATCACTTTTATAAGCTGTTTGAACACAGTTGTGTGGCCACAGTGTGTGAAAACAACCAGCCTATAATGTTAAAAATTCACCAACTCATTTTTTTATAAAACCAATAAGTCATGAACGGTCTCTCCAAATGAGCTGTTTCAGATTCTCCCTCTCTGCGCACCACTGAGGGGAAAAAGTCCCGCCCATTAGTGACGCTCTCTGTCCTATTAGCATAAACACAGCCCTGAGTGAGAAGATGCGGTCCGCCATTACTGGAGATATATATACAATGTCAGCGCCAAAGAGGCTTTACAAGTGTCGTGTTTTGGGATGCACTAATGAACATAGGAGTCACCATAATCTCCCCTCATCTGAGCCGAGGACACTGTGGTTAAATTTCATTTTCGAAGGAAATATCCCGGAAAAAATCAGTAACGTCCCCAATATGTTTAGGAATTAATACCAAGGCTTCGTGCACGATCGTCAGCATCAGACAAAGTAAGTATCACGCGTTTGTTTTCCAAATTGCCTTTCTGAAAGAGCTGCTTGGCACTCTGTGAGGCTAATTGCTAAAGCTATCATTGTCTCTGTGTGTTTTCGCTGATGCTGCCTTCAAGTGCTGCCAGAATGATCGTGAATAGGAATGTGGTAACGTTAGTTAAAAGTTGCGTATGAAAGCAATGTGAGTCGATCGCTTGAAGTTGTCGAGCTCATAATCAGAAGTGGGACTTATAAAGTCTGTGATAGCATGAGACCAGCTATGTTGTTATTTTTATCCCGCCGTGCTCCCCGTCTGTGTAATTCATAAACGTGAATTTATTATGCACAGTATAATCAGATGACTGACTTTGAAACCGAGTAGTTTTCTGTAAAGATAACAGGCTTGTACTGATAGGGGGATGTTTATTTGTAGAGGCTAGCACTGTCTGCTAATGCGGAGCTTGAGCTCTTGAAGCTCCGCCCTCTTCTCAGGTAGCAACAGCTCACTCGCATTTAAAGCAACACACTCAAAACAGCGCGTTTTGGCTCACGGCCTAAAAATGGCAATTTTAACAAGCTGTAAAAATTTATCTGTGGGGTATATTGAGCTAAAACTTCACATATGCGCTCTGGGGACATCAGAGACTTATTTTACATCTTGTAAAAAGGGGCATAATAGGTCCCCTTTAAGGGTCGGTAATATTATAATAAAATTCTGAGCGGCTCGTTTTTTCACAAGCTCGCAGAGAAAGGCTTACCAAAAAAAATAGAAATCTACCAACCCAGAAAATGTGACAAAGAACGACTCAAAATAAATGTCATTCTTTTTCGCATTTTCTGGGTTGGTAGATGCACCAGGGACCCGATTATAGCACTTAAAAACGGAAAAATTCAGATTTTCATGATGTGTCCCCTTTAAAGGAATCAGAAAATACTGTTACTGAACTCTGTGTTATCAATGGCCGAGTCCACACAAAAGGTTGCTGGAAAGCCTAAAGCAGTTGAGTACCCCCTGGATAATGTACGATAATGATTGTGCCTGTACAATAAACCAGACAGGGTGATCCTATCTTTGTGCTAATGACCAGCTAACTATACATTATCATGTTTGCTACAAGGTCAGTAACATAATTAAACAAATCATTCATTAAGTATTGATTTGAGCTAAAATTGAATTATTTGAGAAGCAGCAGAGTGCAGAGTGATAGGAGTCGCCTGGACAACTAGGAGTTTTACAGATTAATGGTGATTATTCAAAAATTTACCAAAATGAAGTACTCCAGAGAGTCACGTAATAAATATAGAAAAGTTGAACCGTATTTGTAATACAATTTAGACATAGTCAAACCGAAATGTAAATGTCCATTCCAGCTCATCTGTAGATGACATGAGCAGAAGCATCAGATGTCATCAGCTGCTGTTTAGCACAACGTCAAGTGCTTATTGTGTCTCGCCTTGATTCTTTCCACTTTTCTCTTATGTACTGATCTACATTCATTGGCACACACCAACAGATTTTAATTATGGAAATCATTTTGGCTTCATGTAAAAGGCAGCACTGAATGAGGATCAGAAGAGAGGTGAAGCTGGAGGTAGTAAAAAAACTCAAATGTAGGTCAAACGGACTGATTCATCAGGGTGGAATCATGTCAAAAATAACACCACAGACAGATGAATGAGATCAAAACCTACTAACATTTAAAACTTAGATTCCTCCATATCACACAAGACTCACTGTAGGCCTGTGTGGAGAAGATACACATACTTTATGATGCCAATTTTGAATCCAGTGCTAGTAGTCAAATATCTTTTTACTACACCACAGCAAAAACCATCAGACATGTCATGACAAGAAAACAGGTCAAACCCTTACCGTAAAAAAAGAGGGAAAAAAAGATGTTTATTTTATCTTCCCAAAAAGGGTCATTGAGCTCACGCATGTTCGCTTTTGGCCCTCTCCAGTTTAAAATATTGTCCTTTTCTGATGTTACATAACAGCCTTTCGAGTCTGAAGAGATGCTGAGTGTGTTAAATAACCACAAACAAAGAGCAGAGCGGTTATGGGGAGAAATAAGTGTTCATATTTAGATATTTCTGTTGTTGGGAAGCAGCCCGACACAGGAGGCCGTGTGGCCCACAAGCATATCAGAGCTACTGTTGCTCTTCCATTGGACAGGAAGCATATGGGAACGCAGTGGGAGAATATCATCTCACATTTAGCTCTTATTTATGAGAGCACTTACAGGGAAGCACAGCAGCGGGGATCGAGCAGACATAGAGCTGATGCTGATGACAACGGCAGAACTAGGACACTAGTTCATCAAAAAATCCTGAAAATGTATAACGGTTTTGACATTAATAATAATAATAAATAACATTTCTTGAGCAGCAAATCAGCATATTAGAATGATTTCTGAAGGATCATGTGACACTGAAGACTGCAGTAATGATGCTGAAAATTCAGCTTTGCATCACAGGAATAAACGACATTTTAAAATACATTAAAAAAGAAAATATTTTTTACTTTGTAATTCACATTGTTGATCAAAAAATGCAGCCTTGATGCAGCCATTTTAACAAATAAAATAATCTTCTGAACAGAATTGTACCTGTTTTTAATACTAGGTTAGGCTAGTTTTTGTCCTAACAGAAGAATCATTGACAATTCAGCCGTTTTGTTGGCTGACTTCTTGCTTAATTTTCCATTACATCAAACAAATATCACATGTGCATCAAAAATTTCATTGTTACCCTTAGGACAAGATATGGGAAAAGATACCAAACTAGCTCATGTACAAACACATTTTTCTTTTGTTGAACCAAAAGATCGGTTTCACACCCTTCTCAGAAAGTCTAATCTAATCAAAATGCTAATCAAAAATAGGAATCAGCTAGTCTCAGTGCAGCTACACATTCACATAAACAGTCTCAGTGGGTACCATCAACGTATTTAGCTGTGTTTAGCTGTGCATTTGTTGAATGAGCACTATGCTACGTCCGAACCGACTGCACTGTATTTTATGTATAATCACTTTTATTTCTAACTGTTCTAAATTCATTTTAAATAAATTTTTAAATCATTTTAAACATTTTTAAATTTCTGGTTTTATTGTTGTGATCATTTATGATTATTTTACTTCCTTTTATGTAAAGCACTTTGAATTACCATTATGTATGAAATGTGCTATATAAATAAACTTGCCTTGCCTTATTATGTTGACCGTTTCAGTGGCATCTATGTTTATCTGAACCAGCTCATGGCCGCAGACTTGCAAGTTGTTGGGTTATGTCCCAATCACCTCACTTCACTATCCAAGAAAGAAGCCAAATCGTAAAAGAAACACTCAATCTGAGATGCAATGCAAACAATCAATATAATCACAACCCAGCAGTCATTGTGGACCATCTCAGCACTACATGAGGGTTTGTCCAAACAAGTGACGGAAATAGCAACGCAGTTCATGACAAAAGTATGCAGCAGGATAGATGGGACACTAGACAGTAAATAATGGCAATCAATTAGCTGGTGCTCCATTTGATGCGACAGATCGCTTCGTTTTGTGGCGGTGCTTATTCTCTCAGCCTGTCTGGATGAGTAGGTTTAGGAAAGCCAGGCGCCCAGCAAAATCCCCCAAACATTTCCTGTTAGCTTTAGCCCTATTCTGCATACCAGAACAGACCAGGAGCCACAGCTGTACAACAATCCTAAACAACAGTGCCATTAAACTTCACATCACCTACCAGGAAATGTCATTAAATGAGCTAAAGCAAACATTCTTAGCCCTATTTCATTAAAAGGAGAGAGAGAGAGAGAGAATTCATGCATTTGTGCAAAATGTACATAAATAATTACTGATGAATGCTCATGCAAATACTGTGGTTGCTTTTTATGGTTGATGGAAGTGGCATGTTGTTTATACAGCCACTATTTACCGAAGATAAGAGTGTTCATATATCCGTCTAACATGGTTATAAAACTTGAATTAGGTAAATTAAGTAAGAGGAAAAATTGTCTCGTACACAAGTGCTTATTAGGAAAGGGATTGTACCTGTCCTAAATTGGCATTTGCTCTAAATTTATGCTTGAACCCAGACTGTTGATTCCTTTGCACTTCCTTAATATCAAGATCTTAATATATCAGTATCATCAATAGCATCAATGCAGTGCAATGTCTTCTCCTGGCAAAGGCATTAGCAATCATTTTCGTCAGCACAATTCTTGCACACTAGAGTAAACAGCAGAGAGCTAGCAGTGAACATCTGTGGTGAAATAAGGCAAATAAGTGATTGTGGAAAATGTCTTTTGGCTATTCAGAGGTGTGTTGCCTCTGTACAAAACCCTGAAATCACAATGACGCATGTAGTGAAGAAATCGTTAAAAGGATATGCATGACCCTACATGAACAAATGCAGTCATCATTAAGTGAGTTTTTAAATGAAAAAACCTCCTGCGTGCTGTCGGGCATTTGTCACAGTTCTCAGCGAGGGAGTGGCTGCGAATGGTAGCTGCTCTAAACTGTGGCTACCATGTGAACAGGGCTCTCTTTATATAACATTTTGCCTTCAGGCCAAACTCTTTTGAATGTGTCTAAAATTAGGCAACAAGAGAAAGTCTCAAGACACATCTTGTGATTTTGGTCTGGGTGAATAAGTGAATAATGGTCGATAAATGAGATGTAGAATCCAAAAGTGTCTTAAAGTAAAATTTTGAATCATCCTCTGGTAACCAATTTAGCACCCATCTGAATTCCTCCACAATGACATTAAAATTGCAAAACTTTAAAACGAAAATCGATTAGGGATGCACACACACATTAGATTTGGGGATGATACCAATAAGACAATTATTTTCATGTGCTGATACCCGATAGATGACTAATATAGAAATCCTATACCATTTTTTCTAAATAAATGAAAACAAAACCATTCAAAACAAAACAAAAACAAAACTCAATGATTTTTATTTTGAGATTTGCTAACAATTACATTTAAGTGTTTGTATAAAGCTTAAATTTAAGTTAGTGTTTGACCTCAAAATAGAGGGAATTAGCTTGCATTATTAAATGTACAATATCAACCGAGATAGATAGATACAGAAATATATAAGAATATTTATGAATAACCTATATGATGCCGATTTATGACCGGTGACCTCATCCGATCGCATCACCAGGTGAGTTTCAAAGGTTATTTTTCATGCAACGTTATATTTAAAACGGTACACAACCAATTGACTGCATTTTGAATGGGCAAATGCTTGATGAGGAAGAGAAATCCATATCTGTTTGTTTTGCATTCGTTGAGTGGACTTTGACTTGCCTATGTGGCACAGGAACGGAGCATCTGGCACATTAAAAGGGAAAAAAAAAAAAAAAAAAACTAAAAAAGTCTAAACAGCATCTGGTTCACAGAGTGAAAACAGGGTGACTGGACACTAAATGTCAATACAAATGCTAATTTTGCAGTGTGCCCTGCCACATAAAATACACAAGCACATACTCCTCAACCCAGAATGCAAGGAGACTAATAATCTCAGGCAGGATGAGCCAGCAGGACAATAACAGTGACGTGATGATCACAGCCAGAGATTTCTTCAAACAGTATGAACACAGTCTCTTATAAACGAGGGGGGATGGTCTGAATGATGGTAAATGGTGAAATGCTAAATAATAAATGAACTGACGGGAGGGAAATCAGAGATTCAACAGATTCAGATGTGCACAGAGCGACGTGGCTGGGGGAGGAACAGACGAACAGGCTTGCGGGGCACGCAGCCAGAGCTCTCCCAAAAAGTAGGCCAATGCTGTGGCTAGACGAAAGCATTCTGCCACAGAGCAAACACCAGAGCAGAAGATGCCTGAGCCCTCTTGGGCTGACAGGGCTGGAAATGAAGTCATTGAAAGTCTGAGGATTTATACCCCTGAATCATAACATAATCTCTCCCTTCTCACCCAACATCTCGAGAATAGAATGAATCTGAATGTAATGAAGTCATGAGTCAGGCTATCAATCCACAGGTGCTGTGACACATATGCTGCTATTAAAATCCCAGAGGCTTTGGAGGTGATGATAAACGTCACTGAAATGACTGACGTGTTGTTTGATGTGTGTGCGGGAATGAGTGTAAGAGGTTTCATCTATTCTAGTTGAACAGGTTAACAGATGAGAACTAGAGATGCAGATAGTTAAATTCTGGTTGATATGGTAAGCCAATTATCATTTTGATGTTATGGGCGCTAAACAATAAATGGCCGATATTAAGATAATAATATGATTAAAACAATTACTGATATACATTAAGCTATATCAACTAAGAATCAGATAAGTTTGATTTCTAGGAAGATGGATGACCTGGAAAAGTTAATATTAAAAAGTTAATAAAATTAAAATCTTACAACTCCATGGGCATTTTATACATTTGAATATGCATATTGATTTTTCTAGTCATGCTGCTCTAGAATATTTTATTGGGTATAAATGAGAAATGAGTGAGAAAAAAAATATATTTTTAAAATATTTTCCTTCAGTAACAACTGCAAAAGTCATGGCCACTTCAAATATTGTTGTGAACAATGGAATCAAAACGTTCAAGAACCACTGCTTTAAATGCTAAAAGTGAATGTGCAATATTAAGAACATGGAGAACTAAATATATAATATCTACCAACACTGAAAAAACGGCTGTAATTATCAGACAATAACCCATATGATGTATTTTCTGTCCCTTGAGAAGTCACATTGGAAACAGAAAATATCAAGACATACTCATCCCTATAAAGACAGAGACATGTTATTAGTCGCAAATAATGACCACCTGCGGACTGTTGTGGGAGAGTGCAAAGGACTGTGGGAGCCTAAGGGGGTGCCGTTCATTAAACAGAGAAGCACACTAAGTGAAATAAAGGCTGAAGTTTCAAGAAGCCAGAGTGAATCATAAGTTTTAGGCATTCATGCAACTAATGCGACCTGACCGTTGCAGCAGACACGTCACAGAGCACAGGCTTATTCAGGCCCTGGATCTCATCATGCATATAGAGTCACTGCAGCATCACGTCTTCCACTCATATGACTTCAACGATTCACAACAAGTAGATCTGCTTTACAAATCAGAAAACCTGCTTAGTCCAACTCAAAAATACACTGAAGTTATCAGGTTATTATAGATGATTTTAGTAGCTCACCACAGAATTTTAAAGCCATTGATTGAAATGAAATGCCCGAGTTCCTTAACTCAACTCGCTTTATCTCTACAGCACTTTCAAAAACCACAATGGGCACCAAAGTGCTGTACTTGAAAAAAGAAAAAAAAAACAAATACATACCCAAATACATAAAATTTACAACACATTATTAAAAGCTAAAGAAAATAAATGCGTTTTTAACATCCTCTGAAATGACCCTAGATAGAAGATGTTTTTAAGGACAGCGGAAGCTCATTCCATAGTCTAGGATAGTCATAGTCATAGTCTTAACAGGCAATGCTCAGGGCAGCCGAGTCAGCACAGCAGAATCGGTGAACTATGTTTATCCGAGATTGGGCAGGGTTTCTGTGCTTTGTTGCAAAGCATCTAGGTTTTCATGCTAGCTTTGTTTCCAATAGGATGAACCCTTAGTTGATGCCAGAAGTATGGTATGACAACTAGGGATGTTCATTACGGTTATTTTTCCTAACCGACAACCGACGCTCATTAACCGATTATTAACCGTTAACTGACAAGATTGTTTTAAATTAGAACCGAATTAAATAAGAAAGAATAAGTGTCTGTGACCCATTAAAAATACTAACATTTGATTCCGGGGATTAATTTTACATGTGCAAAAAGCAGCAAACAACAGAACATATGATTCACACGGTCATATCATATCACATCACGCACCTGCAGCGCTTTTGCGAGTGGAGAAAAACATAGGAGCTATAAACATAGGAGTTTCGGTTCATTTTTGTGCTGCACGAAAGGAAACCAGATGGCAGAAAGTGGCATCCTATTTTTTTAGGCTTATTTTACAAAAGTACGGAGTAGTTGCTTCCACTGTTAGAACGAAAAAAAAATCAAGTGATTGCGCTGGCGCGCACATAGTTAAGCATTCTACCTTGACAATGCAGTCTGTTCATTATCATTATAAAAAACAATCAGTCAAACATATTTAAACTGAGCAGTGTGGTTTTTTTTTTCCATAATATGTAGTAAAATCTGTGCCGTTAAGCGTTATCATCGTATCGCCATGAAATTATGCAAAACATTTTGTTTTACGTGGAACGCGAGTGAAGTAGGCCTACATAAAAGGTAAATAATATTTTGGCATTCAAATACATCGCTAATACGGAAACATTTGATTTTGTGTCGAACGAGAGACCCAACATTGGTTTCAGTTTCGTTTTAGCCTAAATGAATTCGTTTTGGTTTGTCGTTTATATAGCTATAGCTTCTTACATTTTAAATTCTTATTCTTTTCTAAATAGCCTACTGTTAATTGAAAGGATTTGTTGTGGAGTGAGGGGAACTAAAATAGCCTAGCTATGTTTACAGTGTTTATTATAATGTTTGTAATTCGCGTCGGCCTATTTCTGAACGAAATAATAAAATGTGACTTGTGTTTTCTCTCTCTCTCTCTAAAAAAAACATTTTTTATACGCGTAGCTTATTTGCAGCAAACCTTTTAAAATATTTTGATAAATTACTGAAAATAAATAAATAAATAAATAAATAAATAAGTAAGTGACTTTAAACCGTTTAACTGATTGTATTAATCAGTCAAAATTCTTATCGGTCGGTTAACGGTTAAACGGTTAAAATGAACATCCCTAGTGACAACACAAGAGCACAGTATCTAAATCCCATCTCCAAATGAGATTCAGGATAAGCCCAACAACAATGGCATAACAAAGAAACCTGATCATCATGCCTTTTCCGCATTTATGTGAAGAGTTATTAGGCCCCTTATTTGCTTATTTAAAAAAAAAAAAAAATCTTTGAACAATCATCTTTTGTTAGAAACAAACTAAAAAAAAAAAATGTATCAAACATATTCACAATGCACTTTGACATTAAACAGAAGACAATATATCACCATTGTCCTTCTTTCTCCCAAATATCAAATATCTATTTTTGTCCTGCCACATCCTTAATCAGCACACAGGATCTGATCTGCGTTTCATAACTCAGCTACAGGAAACTCAACACCACAGCTCAACATGTTGACATAAGACTTACTATAGGCATACAGACCATAGAAATGGGACCTTGTGATCAGGCAATATGGCCCTGTCCCAAATGGGACACTTGCAGTCCAGTGGACTTACATTAGGTGAAAGAATTCTTTAACATGATGCCACAAAACAAAAAAGTCCAGGTTTGTCAGACAAGCAGGTTTGAGTGTATTTAAAAATGAACTGATTTTAACATAAGTCATTACACTTACTATTGTTTATTACTATTGTTTATTATAAGAAAACAGAAGGCTGAAAGCAGGATCAGTGGCTTTAGGGAATGTTGGAATTGGGAATGCAGTTGATCTGCAGGAAGATGATCAGTCAGAGGAAAAGAGTGCGAGTTAATGAAAGAGGACATTAGACAACTTTAAATGTTGTCCACTACTGCTTTGGCAAACCAATATACATGCATTAAACATTTAGATCACTTAGAGACTGAACTACCACTGGTCCACCGTGCATGTATTCTTTAATGGACGCATAACGCGAGCCACTCACGTTAACTTTTTATGACCTTTCAGCAGGTCTCTATAATTTTTATTTTTGATGCCTATTTGCTTATTGAATTGTAGAGGGTGTAAATGTAAACATGTGTTTAACGCCTGCAACTCATCATGGGCTGGTTATTCTGCTTTCTTTACGATTAGTACAAAATGTCCTAGTACACAATCTGAGGAGGGGGTGGAGAATGCCTGTATGTGTAGGATAGAAAGAAACAGACAATGTGCCCTGTGCTTGACGGAGAGGGGGATGGGATATAGGAAGACTACCACAACCATCATAAACCTAGAAGTAGCTAGACTGATAAAAAAAAAAACAAGGCTATGACAGATAGAAGCTCAGTCCATTGAGTCCATCCAAAATATAGTACTGCTTTATACCTAGCTTGTGTTGCATATATATTAAAAAGTGCAAAATTTTAGCCCCATGGAAAAATAAATCCACTGTCCAGTTCCACGGACCATGGTTGATGTGCCATCTTATATTACATATAATATTTGGTTTGCCAGAACTATGTTGCTGTTTTGTCTCCCACAGTGGGCTGCAAGTCTGCAAAATATTATTCTTCATACACCAAAACACTAAAGTACACAAAAGCTCTCTTGAATCTGGAAAACTAAACTGAAACTTTTGTTTCATTGCTTCTGCTTACCAAAAATACCCTGTTCTGTTCTCTCTTCCTATCATTTGATTACAAGAGAAGAGAAGGAAACATTGGTATTAAAGTTGACATGGCTCCAGGGAAGATTTGGGGACAGCCTCTGTCTGGCTCGGTCCACTCATCCGCTTGTTTCCCAAGCGACAAGTTCAGACGTTCCCCTACGCTTGACAGGATCTAATCTAACTGCTTACACAGACAGAGAGACAGAAAAGAGAGATACAAAGACTGCGAGAGAAGACACAATAATGGACCTGTCTGGCTCTGGAAAAGAAAACCAAATGAGTGAATGCAAAATAAAAGAGAGCCAGTCTGAGTGCCAGCAAAATGTGTTTGTCCACATCCATGAAAACAGTTTAATTAAACAACCTAATTTTCCTTCTCCGCCTCTTGAGCCAAAGATTTAAAGCACATTAATGCATTCGATACAGGATTATTTTGTTTCATTCTAATTAAGAGTGTTTGTCCCGACATTTTTTCACCAATGAATCACTAAAATCTGTATTAAATTACACACATTTCACACATTGTCTTCTTTGCCAGCTGTTACGATACAAAAATGTGTTATTTATAATGAGCTAGTACAAAAGATACAAACATTACAGATTGTGTTAATTCACTGGATAAGACATTAAGAACTTTAAAGAAAAGACAACTCGTAGTTTAAAAAAACAAAACAAACAAAACAACTACTCTGCTCAAAACCATGACCCATGGTGTGGGCATCAACAAGACAAGGAAGTGAGAATCTGTAAATGGAAAATAAGTCTACATGACACCATGAGGTAAAATGGCATGTTTACAACAGCAAACAGGGCTGTTTTACTTAGGAATATTAAGTAAATATATTCACAAAACCTCATTCAGCATTGCTGAAACTGAAAGTAAATGAAAGTTGTGTCACATTACGTGTAGCTCAATGCTAAACTTGATATATAACATATATAACCTAGCAATCTGTGTAACAACTTTGCACTTATTATTATGACACACTGGTTAAGAAAATAACTTTTTGCTCTGAACACTTGTAAAATGTTAAATGCCTTACCAAATTAAGGCATTTTTCAGAACCAATGACAGACTGAATAGAAAAGGTGACTATCATTCAAAAATACTGGGCACACAGTTTATCGATTCATCCCTAGTTATAATAACAAATTAGGCTTAACAACAAATTCTACTGTTTAAATTAGCAATGTGCTGAATCAACATACAGCTTATGCTGTCACAATTCATTATGAATGGTTCCTTCATCATTAAGCAAGCAGAACCTATGGCACAACTCAAACAGGAAGCTAGTGCCTCAGAACAGTATACTGTTGAACAGCTGAACACTAGGGATCGACACATGCTGTGACACCGTACTTTTCTCTTGAAATTCTGGGACTGAGAAATTCCAAGGAACCAGAAAATGTTGTTCCAGTGAAAAATACCAGACGAGCAACACAAAGAGGTGCCTGCCTTTCTGAATGAAGATAAGAAATCCAAATCCAAAAGAACAACCTTCTTTTTTTCCCTGAAAAAATGCCTCTGACACAGGAAGGGATCCTTGTCCTTGCATATCTCACGTACCCACCAACCCCCATCCTATCAGCCTGAGGTATGTTCAGAGTCATCCTTTCTCTCCTTGAGTCAGCACACGGATATTTCTTACCCATCCACATGCTAAAAACAGTTAGGCTTATATGACATCTAGGGCCCAAAGACAAGACCACTGTTACAGCCCTCATGTAATGGACTTATGTAAGAGGCAGCACAAATGGCTTTTTAACTTGCACATTCATATAAACACACGCCTCACTGAAAGCATGACTGCTCGGTTGTCTGTGCATGAGGAAATGAGGCCCCTCACAGAGCAAACTCAACGGAGAGCTCCCAAACAACCTTACAGTGGTTTATTAGTGTATAGGCTTAGACTGAAGAAGGGAAGAGACTATCTTAGGAATCAGAATAATCACAGAGACTCTGGGCTGGACTCCCACCCAGAACTCCCCATTAACCACCTAGCAACCACACAGTACACCCTAGTAACCACATAACTGGACAACCCACAACACCCTAGTACCATGGTGTTTTGAACCACTTAAAATGGGTCTTATTTACTAAGTGTGCATATGCATAGATTTTTGTACAGGAAATTTGCGAACAAACGCAGATTTATTCACAAACAAATCATGATTCACTAATAACGTTCATACTGAAATGTACAAAAAAAAAAAAAAAAAAAAAAAAAAACTTCATACAACAGCAGACACAATACCATGACAAACCAGCAAACAAAGCACAGGGGCTGGCAGACCAGCTGCCTTCATAATTCAATCCTTCTTATCTAATACTCGATTATATAACGTCATTGCTTACTACTCAGAGCTCAGACTGAAAGTATTATCCCGCTAAATCATTATCAGCCTCATCCTGCTATATGTGCCACACAGATCCAGCTGCAACAATGGGAAACGGTTTGAAGGTATAGGCTAAACAATCACATAAGCTTCAAAATGATCAGGGAGGGCATGCATGGCACTTTGAGAATGATATCATCACACAATCTGTGATATGAGGAGTAAGATTAACACCAAACACCTACACATGTTCGGTGCGTTTCCTTTCTCTACATTACTTGCAACATGCAGAGCGGCTAGAGCGGAGATGTCAAACATAAAACACTAAACATCACCTTATGTGGGTTTACTTTAGTGAGCAAATTTAATGCATTATTTTTATTAGAAGTATAAAAATATTATGACAATATCTTATGGACGCAACAATATGAAACTTTTCTGGCTGCTAAAAAATTACTATAATAAAGATTACCTTTAAGCGAACATTATGATGACCAACGTAAAAGTAAAAATAGAAGAAATAATCATGCAAAATATTAAATTTTGATTAAAACAAATAGTGTGGTGCATGGATGACATTTTTTGCTGGCTAAAACCAAGAATCGAGTTTGTGTTTTAGAGTTTTTGGTTCCATTTCCATTTTGGTTCAATGGTTTTTTAAATGGAAATGCCTGAAATAAGGTCTGTTGTGAACATAACCTCAAGATAATTTAATGTTTTATTCTAAAACATTAAATACATAAGTAAAAACCATGCGATAATTTTTAAGCTTTTACTTGTCTTGACAAAGGTGGTTGCTAACAAGTGCCTAAATGGGATTAGAGGTTGTCATCATCAAACTGAACAGGTAAAGCCTCATTGTGGTAATAATCACACTT
The DNA here is from genome assembly GCA_021397915.2 of Tor tambroides. Taxonomy (NCBI): domain Eukaryota; kingdom Metazoa; phylum Chordata; class Actinopteri; order Cypriniformes; family Cyprinidae; genus Tor; species Tor tambroides. The sequence goes on from JAFVLL020019533.1 coordinate 70,372, forward strand.
TTGCAACTCAAAATGTCAGGGAAAATGTTTTTTTTTTTGCGACCATGATTAAGTTTGTTTATAGACTACATTTAGCTTTTTACTTACGCTGATTGTATTTAAGCATAAACTTAATGGTCACCAAGCTTATTTTTTCTGCAAATATCCCAAAAGCCAATGGAAACATTTCATTCAAACTTTTTTGTCGAGGGAAGCAAGCTGACGCTAACTTAGCTTTCAAAAACATGTCATCAATGCAGCGCTCTATTACAGTCAACACGCAGTGCAAGTTGAAATGTCAACCCACACTTACATGCTGAAAAGAGTGAACACAAAGGTTCCCTACAGAGGAGAGGTTAACATGCAATATGCTGACATCCCCATGTTTTAAACAGCAGTTGAATGATCGGTTCACTGTTCATTAATCAATGACTGAAAACAATGCAAACTCAGAAAGCCGAGGTTGTAATGGAGGGTTTTTCCCCAGTTTTGACCTCACTGCAGACTGTGTACTCAGTCATATAGGTAACATGGGGCCCCTCCCCTTATGGCCATGCTATGGTGCCCACAAAAGGGGACAAGGAGGGTTTGTTTTATCCAGACGAATTGCATAACAGTTATTCTTTGTATGGTCTCAATGCCAAGTGAGGAAATGGACCCAATGACCAAAGGGTGGTGTTTCCAAGGCAACCTGAAGCCCACCCCAAGACCCAAGGTGGGTGATGGGGAGTTTAGAGAGGTCAAATTTTTTACCGTCTCTAGAGATGATGGGTCACGACTAGTAATGAACAAGCCAATTAGTACAGCTAATCATTCTAAACAAGAAAAACTCTCTGAGAGGTTGAGATTTTAAATTCATCCCCATTTAAATCACTGCAGCTCACATGGACATGAACAATGTTGAGCATTTAAAGAAGTCACAAAGTTAAACTTAATAAGCATTCATAATAATTCTGTGAAAGGGGACAGTTGTTTATGTCTCACAAAGAATTCAAGGCTTGCATATGAGTCTGTGCGTTTTGTTGCTGGAGGCGTGGAGGAAGATGTCACAGCAGTATGTTACATTCTCAGCTATTATAATTACAGAAGAAGGAAATGGACCGGAGGAGGAAAAGAAAGAATAAGGAAGAGAGAGGAGAAGAGCCTCTGGCTGTGGGTCTGATTGTGTGCCAAAGCAGCGTCATGTCCTGCCCATAACTGCAGGCTGTGCGTTTCTCTCACTATTTTAACTTCATTCCCTCTAAACTCTCTGATTTTTTTTTTACCCTCACTGCTCATTGAAAACAATCACTCATGTGGCAACATAAAGATAGAAGCAGACTAAAGAGAGCAGGACAGGAGACACACATGAGGAGTGCTCTCACTAGTCTCCTTCCTGAAGTCAAACTGTAGATCAAGATCAACCATTAAAACAGAGTGAACTTACAAGTATTTGTTAGTAGAGTCGGTTCTGCACCATTTTGTTCCATTTTAAAAGTAATGACTCTATTGTGCTCACCCAGCCATAAGCGCATATATGATCATTTAAATATGAGATCACATGACATGCAGTTTGAACACCGCAAATCTGATTAAACTTAACCCATCTGTCTTTTATAAGTGCTGCAAGCTTTCCTAAAAAAGCTGATATATTAAACAGAGTAATCGTTTCTCTCATGACTCAACTATCCTGCTTTTCTAAAACGAGATTTAAAAAACTGAATATTCTGACTGTTTTTGAAATTTTGCAACTAAACAAAAGGACCATTCTGCAAAGCCCCAAATGCTGAAAGATGGTAACAATACACGCAGGTTCTCTGTTATTTGCTTCCCTCTACACCTTGCACATTATCTGGATATTTATTGTCTCAGTAAAGAAAATGAAATACATCTATTCTTTAGTGTGACCTTTTACAAGATTTTTTGCAATCTGAAATAGTTTAAAGATAAAAAAAAACATGACAACTCAACTGAGAAATATATGATTGGCCTTCCAGACCTATTTTATATTTGAAGCAGAAAGCATTAATTTTACCTTCTAAATACAAGTCTCTGGTCCTGTGCACGCTCCATCTGTGCATGTTATTCCAAAGAAAACTACATAATCATTCATGTAATTGAGGAGACTTTACTTTTCAGATGATGCTGTGAAACCCTTGCTGTTCAGGTATGTAATTAATGCAAATTATGGAAATAAAATGTTGTTTTACGGTGATTTTAGATTCTTTTCTGAAAGTCATGCAAACATGAAAAAAAGTAATAAAAGCTAGCAAAGTATGCCAAATAACAACAACACAGGTATTTATGAGTTGTGAGTTTGTGCATATGATGCAATTCTTATGCAACTCACCATTTCTTTCTTTTTTTTTTCCCCCCATTAGGTATGAAGACATCCTCACAATTTTAAAAGTCTACTTTTCTCCATTTACCTTTACTTACAAGGTTACATTGCTAGAACCAAAAGCGGATATCTTTCTGTCTCACAGTTCTAGCATATCAATTGTTGTGCAAAAGCACATTAATACAAGCTCTGTAATCAGCCATTATGAAAATAGCAGCGAGTTCGCATATCAGCCCGTAATTAAAATCATCAGTCTGATAGGATGTCCGACGGCAGGCACGGGGTGTAACTGTGTACTCGTCTCACACCAGGTACTGCGACCTGCGTCAGCACCCTGTGTGCTTAGTCAACATATGACCAACCCTAATCCACCACCTGTCCACGGTGGATGCCACATCATCCTGGCACAGAGAGTGAGCGCAGTTTAACATTGATATGCACATATATGAATGCATTAAACATTCTCAGAGTAACAGAGTTTGCTACAGTGGTCAGGGCAAATTTAGGCTCGAGCAGTGGACAGCAGCCTGTTACTTTTAAATACATGCAATCCAAGCGGTTCATGGTCTGAAAGAGTTTCTATGAGGCTTTACCTATACACTAAGCTTGAAAAACAAAAACTGACCATAATTCATGATAATGGACATAAAAAGTGCTGCCACATAATTAACCTATATAAGCTGATGCCAAAGTTCAACAAAGCCTTAAAAAATAAAAAAACACACATAAAATACTACTAAAATTGTTAAATGCTCACATACAGAATTGGGAAGCCTAACAATACATGGTGGGCCGTCTATTTTCTGTACATTGTATACCCTCTATCCACAATTTACATTCATAGTGGACAGCTGGTGGTCCAGTACTACTTTCAACAGGCTGTCAGCACATTTCTTTACAAGATGCAAGCAATTCCACAATAATAAATGACATAAAAAAAAGTATTTAGCTCATATTATTGGACGACTTTTGACAGGAAGCTTAAAAATACATCCCACCTCTGAGGCTACTGAACTAACGTTAGCATCTAGCATGACGCTATCATTAGAAACACAGTGGTAAATGATGTCGTTGTCAAAGTATCAGTGTTTTTATGGCGCAGCTTGAAAGGAAGAGACAATATAATAGCATTTCAACATACAAAATATTTTGACTCACCAGCACAGGAGAGCTAAAACGGCGCACAGCAACAACACGCGCAGCTTCTTCATTATCTTCCCGCGGGGACCAACATCCTCGCTTTTTTATCTATTCACCTCTAATACTGACGACAGAGGCCAAGACTAGCTAATAATGCTAATTGTTCACAACTGTATTAAGGTAAGGGGGTGTGTTTGGCGGTCCAGAACAAACAGTTGGGCTAGTTTCTCTTTTAAACCCCCCCGTTGAGAAGCGCTCCCTGCCTGCCTGCCTGCCTGCTTCCCTTCCCTGCTGCTGTTGCTTCGGCTGCCCAGCGCTTACGGCTCCTGCTGCCCCGGCTTCGGCCAATAAGAATCGAGTATTACTTTAACCCCGCCCACTCCTCGAGGTCTAGATGAGTTGGAAGTTTTGTCATCAGACGCGTCACCTCAAAGATAAGAGGTTTGAAATATTGCTAGAACATTCATATCGGAGAATAATTGAGCTGCTTTGTTATATTTAACCCCTTTCGTGTTTAATTCTTGTGGAGTTTAAAATATGACAGTCATCTACATGAGGATGACCTCTCACAGGCAGATCAATTCTTCGACTTTAAAAACACTTCAGTATCCGTTTTTTATTAAAAATATAAGCTTTGTTTTTAATAACTTAGAAATAGAAAGTTTCAGACGCAGTACTTTTGGCCCTTTATCAGAATTATATATATATACGCGCGCGCGACTATTTTTGAATTTCTCTGCATATTTTTATATTTCCCCTGGGGATATAAATTATTGTATTATTATGCATAAGGAAAATGACTATTTTCTAAATAAAAAATGAGCGGTTCCTGGGAAAGAAACGATTCGCTGAAATGAGTCCGACTTTCTCATCACTACTTTAAAATACTTTATGAACTACATTTCCCATAATGCAACAGTTCAGGACGTCGCGTTATGTGCCAGTGTACGTTGTACGTGCACATAAATATTTAATACATTCTCGTAAAACACGTGTTCGCTAATTTTAAACAATTTTTATTAATTTCTTATAAAAAAGAGGAAGTACCTGTGCGGGCAGATTTAGAAACCTTATTAACATTTCTACATTTCTGAGGCGGGGTCCTCAAGTCACAGCATTCTCAACTCGTTTGGTGAGCTGTCCCGAGCAGCTGCTGAAGTTTACATAAGAACAACTTTCATCGGTTGTTGATAAAGTTTTGAAGTCTAGGAAGATGCGGTGGAGTATGGAGGTGTTGAGAGAGTGTGTGGTGTGTTTATCGTTGTGTGTTTCTGTGATCAGCGCTTTCTCTCAGTCTCTGGACAGTGACTTTACCTTTACTCTACCCGCCGGACGCAAAGAGTGCTTCTTCCAGACTATGAAGAAAGACGCTTCGCTGGAGATCGAGTACCAGGTACATCTGGAGATTTCACTCTGATTCAGCCTGTATGTTGGTGATACTGGATATACTGCAAGACATTATAACTTCATCATTTTATTGGATACTGCCTGCATTCGTGTTGTAGTATCAATTAAGTTGAAAATAGATAATGTGAGATACGAGACAATAAAAAGAAATATTTTACATTAAGTTAGCACAACTTAAAATACCACAAAAAACATAAAGGTATCTTTAATTGAAAGATGTATAAATCGTGTGAATTGCATTGGTTAATGTTTAAAGTAAGCAATGTGGATTAAAACATGACATATGAATGAAAAATATGAATTAATTTTTATTTATGTAAACATTTGAAGTGAAAGTGAGTGACTATACTTTTTTCTGTACTGCAAAACAGCAAAGAACAATGTAGTTAAATATAGGTAAAACATTTTTAAAAATTAGATAACATTTAATTTTTATATTAATATTCTTGTATTTATTCTTGTAAAAAAAAAAATCTTCATAATTAGCCCCATTTTTTTTTGCCAATTAGCTGGTTTCGAAACAAACTGCAATAATTCTCTTTTATACATGATCTAATGCAATACAATATGCTGCATTATGAAAATTAAACTTGAAGTTGTGACACAATACTGAAGTTGGAGAAGTGACACAATGGAGATAAAGGTCATTTTCGGAGAAGGAAAAGTACCAAAAGGACTGTGATTCTGTAACATGCCCACAGCAGTAAGCTCAAAGCTTCATGCTGTGAGGGCAGAATCAGCAGATCCTTCTGTTGACTCATCATTAATGGAAATCTGTGTGTAGGTTCTGGATGGAGCGAGTCTAGATGTGGACTTCTACTTACAGTCGCCCAGCGGTCACATTATAGCCACTGACTACAGAAAGTCTGATGGGGTTCATACGTACGTTTTACCCACTATCACAGTTTAGTCATACACACTGAGGTAATATCTTCCTGATTATCTGTGCTTGACCTTTCTTCATTTTTTTTTATGTGACTTTTTTTTTTTTTTTTTTACTTCAGAGTGGAAACAGAAGAGGGAGACTACATGTTCTGTTTTGATAATACATTCAGTGCGGTTTCTGAGAAAGTCATCTTCTTTGAGTTGATTTTGGACAATATGGGAGAAGGCGAGGAATCGGAGGACTGGAAAGCATACGTGCAGGGAGCAGACCTTCTGGACATGAAGCTGGAGGATATCATGGTATGAAAAACACGTGCCAAAGAAACAAGAGTGTCTCAGTCGGCGCATGATGTATAGTACCGTTCAAAAGTTTGGGGTCAGTAGTTTGTTTGTTTTTGAATGAAAGAAAGAAATTTAAATTATTAATACTTTTATTCAGTAAGGATGCATTAAATGGATCAAAAGTGACAGTAAAGACATTTGTCATGTTAAAAAAGCTGTTCTACTGCATACTTTCTATGCAGCAAAAAGTATATTATATTATTAATATTATATATTAAAAATATATTAGGCAGCACAGCTGTTTTCAACACTGATAATAGAAAGAAACAATCTGGAGTAATGACTGCTGAAAATCATCACAGGGCTAAATTACATTTTAAAATATATTAAAATAGAAAACTTATTTTAAATGGTAATTTTTTTTATTCATTTTTTTTTTAAATATTACTGTTTTTACTGTATTTTTAATCAAATAAATGCAGCTTTGGTAAGCATAAGAGACTTATTTTTTAGAAAAAAAAAACTTTTCTGACAACATACTTTTGAATTTTATTGTAATATCTTTTAATATTTGCAAATCTGTCAGTGTTCAAACACCAGAAACATCAAGGAGGCTTTCCATATATGGAAAAGAATATAATAAAATAATCTATATTCTATCTACGTTACTATTTACTAGTTATACTCAGTGCTACAACATTTGTGACCATGGACCACAAAACAAGTCTTAAGTGTCAATTTTTCGAAATTGAGATGTATACATCATCAGAAAGCTGAATAAATAATCTTTCCATTGATGTATGGTTTGTTAGGATCAGACAATATTTGGCTGAGATTCAACTATTTGAAAATCTGGAATCTCAGGGTGCAAAAAAATCCAAATATTGAGAAAATCGCCTTTAAAGTTGTCCAAATGAAGTTCTTAGCAGTGCATATTATTGAAGTTTTGATATATTTACAGTAAGAAATTTACTAAATATCTTCATGGAACATGATCTTTACTTAATATCCTAATGATTTTTGGCATAAAAGAAAAATGCATATTTTGACCCATACAATGTATTTTTGGCTATTGCTACAAATATACGACTTAAGCGACTTAAGACTGGTTTTGTGGTCCAGGGTCACATTTAGCTACAAATGGCTCTTTGTTTATTAAATGATATTTAAGAATTTGTAAGCAGTAATCAGAAAACAGCAGGAAATATATATTGGGAACTCATTGGTCAGAAGGTGTGGTAGCCCCAAACTATTATTATTGAATGTGGACAAGCAAGACTATTGTTCAGTAAATGAATATGTCACTGACACTATTGAAATGCACTTAGATTGTGGTTAAATCCACTTTTTGATTCCAAGTAAGTGGAATAAATAACTTTCTATTCACAGATGTCAGTGTTTGGGCTTGAACACTCAGGTTTCACTGAGCATATGGCAGTAGCAGGTCGGTCTGTCAGTTAAGGTGACATTTGTTTGAACCGAAGCAATATACAGATAACCTGATAAGGCATGCCAACTACCAGCATGCAGTGCAGCACAGGTGGTGTCAGTGTGACCCTGAGTGCTTGTGAAATGGTCTGATAGTAAAGGACAGAGGAGCACTAGCCAAATACTTGACTGTTGTTCTTGAAAGAAGTGTACATAAACTGATTCTATGTTAACAAGCTATTTCAGGAAGCAAAAGGAAGTTTTCCAATTAAAATCACATCTGTGCAGGAAATTGTGTGTTCCTATTGGGTCAAAGTTCTGATGTTGACTTTGTTTACCTGCCATTGTTTTGCCATTGTCTTAGACGTTTATGTGGGACTGCTTATGTCTCGGCCGTTAGTTATTTTTCCTTTAATCCTGAAGACATAATAAAGTTATTTCAGGTTTATTTGTTGAGAATACTGATTAAAAACACGATTTTTCTTCTTTTATCCTCTAAAACACACAAACACTCTCTGAACTAACATAAAGGAACTGTGGGAACAGTTCATATGTTTGGGGTTAAATATTTAATCTTTTTTTTTTTTAAACAACGTAATACTTTTATTCAGCAAGGATGCATTAAATTGATCAAAAATGTCAGTACAGACACTTATGTAATGTTCTTGAGCAGCAAATCAGCATATTAGAATGATTTCTGAAGGATCATGTGACACTGAAGACTGCAGTAATGATGCTGAAAATTCAGTTTTCATCACAGGAATAAATGACATTTTAAAATATATTCAAATAGAAAACAGTTGTTTTAGATTGTAATAATATTTCACGATTTTTACTGTATTTTTCGATCAAATAAATACAGCGTTGGTGAGCATATTAGACTTCTTTCAAAATAATATTCAGTGTTAGTGTATGCAAGTAATGTTCACATTCAGAGTGTGTGTTTCTTTGCAGGACACCATCAACAGCGTGAAATCTCGACTGGGAAAGAGTCTTCAGATCCAGACATTGCTAAAAGCCTTCGAAGCCCGCGACCGCAACCTGCAAGAGAGCAACTACGATCGGGTCAACCTGTGGTCGTGTACCAACCTTGTCGTCATGGTGATCGTATCCGGGGTCCAGGTGTACTTGCTGCGCAGCCTCTTCGACGACAAGAGGAAAACGCGCACATAGCTGCCTCTACTGCTACTGACTGAAAAACAAACACACACACACACACCTCTGTCTGTCTCTCTGTCCTTACATATTCAGCTCCATCCTCCGTTTGCTCCCGTCAAGTGTCCTTGGACTGATAACAGCTGGAGTCTCTCCTCCTCCACATTTTTTTTATGTCTCAAGACAATCATTTTCTACTTGACTAAGCCGATAAAATGAGAGATTGGAGTTGATCTCTAAGCTGCTGCTATGTGACAGATCTAACCAGCAACATGATGTTTTTAGTTTTAAATCTATATTATTAGACTATCAGAGAACGAGTAGTTTTGTGTTTTTGTAGTTACTGAAATCTTCCAAGCACTGATAAGAATACACTGGTATGCAGCACGTTTCCTATTTTTGTAACAAGCAAAAGTGTTTTGAAATTTCTCCAATTTAAAGCATTTATGAGCCATACTGTATGATGTCTGATTAAAATATTGAATGCTTTTTTCGTACGTTAGCCACACCCACGCCCATTTTCTGTTTGCTTTACTTGTCTGTTACTGATAATTTTATGAAGAGACGCACCCAATACACAGACGCTGTGACTCTTTTCTTATTAACAATTTTTAATAGTTCATGGCGCTCATTTTTTTTGTCCGGGTCTATTAATTTATTTCAACATACATTAAAAATGCAGTTCATACTTACAATGACTTGAATTCACTTCTTCTAATTTCTGAATTAAAATTTATTTTGATATTTTTTGGGGAGGCACAAAGTCAAAAATGTTGACTGTCCTGATACCATCATGAAGATAAAAACTTTATTTTTAATTTTAACTGATTTGCAGCAACTTAACATTTATTTCACTAATAATTATTTAAAAACTATTGTCCACCAAATCAGAGTTATGTAATGATCAAAAACAAAGCAAAATGATCTTTAAAGTCTTTTCAAATATCAGTTAATTTGACCTTTTTATTACAAGACAAGGTTAGTTCAGATTGTAAAATGTCATGTGTTATAAATCCTTAAAAATGTAATGATATTAATTAATAATAATTCATGATATTTGTTAAAAAAAATTCAATTTTTTTCACCTTGAAAAACACATTTTAAAGCATAACTTACACTCATGTACAGGTGCATCTCAATAAATTAGAATGTCGTGGAAAAGTTCATTTATTTCAGTAATTCAACTCAAATTGTGAAACTCGTGTATTAAATAAATTCAATGCACACAGACTGAAGTAGTTTAAGTCTTTGGTTCTTTTAATTGTGATGATTTAGGCTCACATTTAACAAAAACCCACCAATTCAACAAATTAGAATACTTCATAAGACCAATAAAAAATTTTTTTAGGGAATTGTTGGCCCTCTGGAAAGTATGTTCATTTACTCTATATGTACTCAATACTTAGTAGGGGTTCCTTTTGCTTTAATTCAGCGTGGCATGGAGGGGATCAGTTTGTGGCACTGCTCAGGTGTAATGGAAGCCCAGGTTGCTTTGATAGCGACCTTCAGGTCATCTGCATTGTTGGGTCTGGTGTCTCTCATCTTCCTCTTGACAATACCACATAGATTCTCTATGGGGTTCAGGTCAGGCAAGTTTGCTGGCCAATCAAGCACAGTAACACCATGGTCATTGAACCAGCTTTTGGTACATTTGGCAGTGTGGGCAGGTGCCAAGTCCTGCTGAAAATGAAATCAGCATCTCCATAAAAGCTTGTCAGCAGAAGGAAGCATGAAGTGCTCTAAAATTTCCTGGTAGATGGCTGCGTTGACTGGACTTCAGAAAACACAGTGGGCCAACACCAGCAGATGACATGGCAGCCCAAATCATCACTGACTGTGGAAACTTCACACTAGACTTCAAGCAGCTTGGATTCTGTGCCTCTCCACTCTTCCTCCAGACTCTGGGACTTTGATTTCCAAATGAAATGCAAAATTTACTTTCATCTGAAAAGAGGACTTTAGACCACTGACAAACAGTCCAGTTCTTTTTCTCCACAGTCCACGTAAGACGCTTCTGACGTTGTCTCCGGTTCAGAAATGGCTTGGTAGCGAGCGTGGTGACTCTTCATGCACTGACTCCAGCTTCAGTCCACTCCTTGTGAAGCTCACAAGTCTTTGAATCAGCTTTGCTTGACAGTATTCTCAAGCTTGTTGTCATCCCCGTTGCTTGTGCACCTTTTCCTACCCAAATTCTTCCTTCCAGTCAACTTTGCTTTGATACAGCACTCTGTAAACAGCCACACATTTCTGTAATGACCTTCTGTGACTTACCCTCTTTATGGAGGGTGTCAATGTTTGTTTTCTGGATCACTGCCAAGTCAGCAGTCTTCCCCATTATTGTGATTTCAAAGAACAAGAGATACCCAGAATTTATACTGTATGGATGGTCATTTATTGAAACTCAAATGTAAATATTCTAATATTTTGACATACTGATTTTTGACTTTCATGAGCTGTAAGCTCTAATCATCAAAATTAAAACAAACAAAAAGTTGAAATGTTTTACTTTACATGCAATGAATCTAAAATATATGAAAGTTTCACTTTTTGAAATAACTTACAAGAAAAAATGAACTTTTTCACGACATTCTAATTTATTGAGATGCACCTGTATTTAAGGTTTAAAGAAAATACATTATTATTTTTTCTTGATTACACCACATGACATTTTTTGGGTCTTTTTTTTTCTCAGAAAAATTGTATAATTTTTTTTTTAATTGGTATGAAATCAAGATGAATACAAAGAGAAATTGACATCTGCTTTGAATTCAGACTTTCAAAAGATTTTTTTTTTTTTTAAATGATCCTAAGCTTGTATTCACAAATGAGCTATGCCAACTTAAAAACACTCTTCTTAGAATGCCCGGTCAGTGCCAGGCTGAATGTGACTCTCAGCTCGATAAATCTCTGGAGGCTTCAGCAGCACTAGTAATAAGAGCAGCAGCAGCTCAATCCCTCATCCGTCAATGACAGCAGCCTGGGCTTCAGTGTGCATTAGAACTCATTCAGAGGCCGGACTCCTCTTCCCTGGTGAATGTGCTGCAGTATTTTAAAGGCTGTTGTGTTGTTGCAGTGTAGGAACATTTGCAGTGTGCAGTTGCTCTCTCTATCTAGTGACGCTTGAGCTATTTCTGTGTTGTTACTACGACAACCATCTTCCACTGAGAGTCTCTGGTCCTGTGGGAAGCTGCTCTCACTGTGCTAATGAATGAAGTTTACTGCTCTTTTTTGATCAAATCACTCTCTTTTGTGCTTGAGATTTAATTTTCAGTATATCATAGTTGCACTGCTTTTCAATTTATCTACTAAGAGCCAGTTTAACATTTTTTTTCATATAATATTTTTTACGTTTTAGTTGAATAAAGCGTCATTATGAATTATGTGGATTTCTTTGATTTTCTGAAATGTGCTAGTTTTGAATTGTTCCACAGAAAACTTAAATTGGATTTCTTATTGAATTTCTAATCTCATGTCGCCACCTTCTGGAGACTTTTAGCACTGCCAGCTGCAATTTTCAACTCGTTTTCATTTCAGTGAAGGAATATGATACTGTTCTCTCTCTCTCTCTCTCTCTGGGTGTTTTAAGACTTAGTGTTTAATGTTGTTTCCCCCCCCCCCCCCCCCCCCCACACACACACTTTTTGGACGATAAAAATTATAATATGTGAAGTGATCCTTCATTTGCTGTTTTACAATCAGAATCAAGGAAAACTTAATTCATTTAATGTTCTCTATTCTGTTTAATTTGAGTGATTTTGTTCACATTGTGTGTTTAAAGACCTGGTTCTGGAGTAAATGCATCTGTCACACGTTTAAGTACAATTTTATATTGTAATTACGTTTTTAAAAATCCATAGCTACTGTGTAGCAAACAAGTCAAAGATTGTTTAAAAAAAGAAAAAATTTTCCTTAAAAAGTTCTGAGAAAAATATTAAATAATTGCATGATTTCTGACCAGCGTTTGGAACGCATAATAAAATAAATTTTATGAATGTTTAACATTTTTTACGTTCAAATTTTATAAATATGTTAAGTGCACACATTAACTTTGACAGCCTTAAAAATATTTTTTTTAAGTAAATAAGTGAATAAAAATCTCTCAATTCTTTCACGGACCCCTGTTTGAAAACCCCTGGCCTGATTGAGCGCCTGAGCAGTTCCTTCTCAAGAAGGAACAAAACTTTCCACACACTTCAGATAGGCCTACTTCAAATCACGAGATTGTATGAGAGAACAATCTTGTGGTGTTACCCGCTCTTCATTCGTTGGCGGTTGCGAGTGAAAGCCCGCAGATGGCGCTCTTTACCAAACGCTACAATCGCGCTTTTGTTTTTGTGGTTCGTCACTTCCGGGTGTGAGATGGCGTGACAGCACTGGGTAAACAGAGAAAACCCTGCTGTTTCGGTAAGATATTACATTTATATGGGTTTAAAACCTTTATGGATTCATTATGAATGCACATAGTTTGTCTCCACACACACTGGCGTCATTTATTGTGTGCTCGGTCGAATGAGATTCAGATTGACGCGAGAAGCTGTCAGTCTCGCGCAGACTAACGTGAGTTCAACAAAGGCTGAATTTTCATGTAATAATATTTTGATTATCAGTAGGTTAACTTACACAAAATGAAGATTTCTGTGGCATTTAAAAATGATTTGAACATTTTATTTATGCACCGTAAAAAACAGTAAATTAAATCAGGCTATTGAAGTAAATTTTACAAGAAAATATTAATCTTTTTAAAAAAATCATGTTTAATTCAGTGTTACTTGCCGTTTCTTTGTAACGTTTATTGCCGTATTTGTGAAATTTACTAACAAATTCTGTGTGAAAATTGTTTCTACGCCATTTTTACTGTGTTTAATTTATTTATAATCTTATATACTCATGCTGCTTGGATTTATTGTGTTTGTGTTTAACAATGTTGTTAGAAAAGGTTTAATAAAGGTAAACAAGTAAAGCTGAACAAAAAGGTTGAATATTTGTGTAATAATATTTTGGTTATAGGTAACAGTTTTGTGGCATTTAAAAATATATTTTATTTCTCTTTTAATGGATGATACTTGGATTTACTCATTTATTTATTAAATTAATAAATTAATCTACATATGGTTTCATTGGTGATCAGACAACGGTTTTAAATCCTATAAAAAGATAGTTGTGTGTAGTGATGCTGGTTTGTGTATTGTCAGTTTTGACAGGTGATGGGGGCAGACAGTGGTCCGGGAGCTCCTGCAGCCGTCCCGTGGCGTAAAGTCCTATATGAACGCCAGCCTTTCCCGGACAATTATGTGGACCGACGTTTTCTGGAGGAGCTGCGGCGCAACATCCGAGTGCGTCAGTACCGTTACGGGGCGGTGGTGCATGAGACGGGGCTCATCGCACAGCAGGTGTCCTGCGTGGCCGTCTTCCTCACATTATGGTCTTATATGGAGCAGGGAGACCTGGTGCCGTCCGCGGTGCTCTGGGTCTGTCTAGGCTGTGCTCTGCTGGGATACGGTCTCTACGAGATCCTGGGAGGCTCTTGTGTTCGGGAGCGAACGCGCCTGGCGGACCTGCAGAGCGCAACCATCTTCCTGGCGTTTACCTTTGGGTTTTCACCTGTTTTAAAGACTCTAACCGAGTCGGTTAGTACAGATACTGTGTACGCCATGTCAGCCGTGATGCTCCTGGCTCACTTGGTGTCCTTCCCGTATGCTCAGCCCAGTCCCCCGGGCAGTCTTTCCCTCAACGCGGCTCTTTTCGGGTCGGTGTGCCTGGCATCCCGGCTGCCTGGTGCCCTGCATACCTTCACCATGCTGAGCTGTGCCCTCCTGGTGTTTGCTCTGTGGCCCTGCCTGCTGCACCGCATGCGGGAGAAGGCGGAGTGGAGCTTCCCGTGGGCAGCGGTGCTGGTGTGTCTGGCTGGAGTCGGGGGTCTGGGGAGCCTGTGGCCCGAGGGGGCTCTTCTCCTCTCACTGGCTCTGTTAACATTAACTTTAGTCTGTCCACTGTTGCTTGTCCATCTGCAGAGGCACAAGGACAACATTCACGGTCCTTGGGACGAGGCAGAGATTAGAGAGGACCTGTCCCGCTTCTTGAATTGAAAATGCAGGCTTTTTTTGATACTCCCTTTGGAGGGATGATTTTGAGAGTCTTTTGCACTTTTCTTAAAGAGATAGTTCACCTAAAAATGAATCGTCTGTCGTCATTTACTCATCTTCATGTCATTACAAACCTTGTACTGTTTGCTTTTTTCTGTGGAACATGAAAGAAAATGTTTTGAGGAATATTGGTAACAGTTTTTTTTACCTTTGACTTCTATTGTACAGACACATTCTTTAGTGTTCCGTTGAAGAAAGTCAAACAGGTTGAAAAATTGAGTAAATGATGAAATTTTTATTTTTGGATAAGCTGTGCCTTTAAGCTCAGGGAAGAATAGGAACAGTTCCTGGGAAATTTCATTTAATTTTGCCAGTATAAAATAAAACTAAATTATTAAATGGGTGAGCCTCAAGAAAAGATGTCTAGGTCACATTTAACACAAAATAAAAAGGGAAAAGAAAGAAAGAAAATGAACCCCTAAAAATAGACTTTTTTTGGGCAAATAATAAAATTTTGATCTTGGGGTATGATCTATACATGTTTTGTGATTTTAAAATAATTTATATGGAAGTAGGGAGTTCTTTTTAACAGTGTTTATATATAAATGTGCATATTCTGGAATTGCTTGAATAAAAGTTTAAATGGTTTTAATAGTTTTTAATAATGCTAATATTTTAGCATGCTCACTGTATTGTGTGTATATATATATACACACACACACACACACATACATACACAGAAATATTTATATATATACACACAGTGTGTGTGTGTGTGTATATATATATATATATATATATATAAAATAGTTGTTGTTGTTTTTTCCTTTTCCCAGTAGCTGAATTTCTATAAATTGCCCTTTTTTATTTCAATGGAGGTGATAGAAAATTTGCAAGGGTTCAGACTGTTCTGGACAAGCTGTTGCCCACAAGATGTCAGTCAGTCCCAGGTATTTCTGCAGCTTTAATTGTTGTTCATGTAGAACGGCATAGCAGCAGGACATTTTTGCCAGTATTCAATTGATAGAATGTAATAAGCCTTTGTTGGCTTGTTTCTGTAGTATCATTTATAACTAACAGAATAACAGCTTATATAAACAGTCTGTGTTACACTGCAATAAAGTTGCCAAATTAAAGCATTCTGTGCAAAAAGTGTCTTGTAAATTGTAAACTTTTTTTAATAAATTAATGAAGTTATGTTTGGCAAAATAAGATTAACAATAATGTTTTTTTCTCCACATTTTCTGAAAATGAGAGTGCTGCTGGAAATTCTCACTACAATGCTTGGTTATTATGGGTGGTTCCTTTACAAGCTGCACGATTTGAGATATAAATCATGTTCGTAGCACAACCAGTGTGAGAAATTACACGCTGAAGTTTTAAACTCGGGATTAGGGGTTGGTTCAGATAGCAATCACTAACTGTGCGCAATTATAACAGTGATGCTTGCTGTAATAAACCCCACTAACTACAGGAAAATATTGGACTTCTTAAGCACACAGTATTTACAAAATCCCAAAATGCTTTTTATTTAAGCCTGATAAAGAGCTGAACTCACATTGCAAACATCAACATATGTACAAAACAGGAACAAACCTCAGCACAGTGCTCAATCTCACCACCAAAAGCAGATTCGGTGAGCAAAAAGACCATCTGGAGATCAGTTTTGCTACACCGAAATCTGTTTTGATAGTTTTTCACTGTATGTAAGATGTGAATCTTTGCGGTCTTCTTAATGAAAATTCAAGCAGTTCTTGTCGTTGGTGCTTTTTCTCTCACAGGTGGGCATTCGTGTCTCAATGTGGCGGTTGAGTGGGCACCGCCGGTGGCTGTCTCCTGCAACACATTACACATAACCTGAGCTGTCAGAACAGACTGCCATAGGTCACAGCTAATGGAAATAACAACAATCTCCCATAAACTGCTCTGCTTCAGATGTCTGCATATGTTTACAATTGCCTGCGAGTGTGTTTTGTTTTGGGAAAATGAAAGCGAAATGAACACAAATGGCCAGATCAGATCAACAGGACTGAGAAGAACACAAAAATGATTTTTCTTTAGATGGGCTACAAATAAATACCAAACCCTGCTGATTTGCTGTGAGTCATACGCAAAAATCTGAACAACAAAAAACAAAAGAACTCTTAATGTAAACCCCATAATTGTGAAAATATCCAGAATTTTTTTTATCTCAAACGTGCTTACTAGTTTGTTTTTTAGTGATACTTTAAGGTTCAATTTGTTAACATTTCATAATGTATAGTTATCATGAACTAACAATTCACAATACATTTAAAGCATTTATTAATTTAGGGTAGCTTTACATTCACTACCATTCAAAAGTTTGGGGTCAGAAAGAAATTATTTCTATTATTCTATGTATTTCTATTTATGATGTCTCTTTTACTTGTCTATTTTATCCATTTCTTTGTTGTTTTCTTTGTCCTTCTGTGATATGGACCTCTTTTTATTAGTCTTACTGTAAAGCACATTGGTCAACCTTGTGTTGTTTTAATTGTGCTATATAAATAAATAAAACAAAACAATTATTCATCAAGGATGCATTAAGTTGATCAAAAGTGACAAAAAAATAAATTTATAATGTCACAAAAGATTTCTGTTTCAAATAAATACTGATCTCTTGAATCTAAAAAATAAGTATCAACATTTCTAGAAATACATTAAACAGCGCAACTGTTTTCAACACTGATAATAATAAACAATAAACGTTTGTTGAGCAGCAAATCAGCATATTAGAATGATTTCTGAAGGATCATGTGACACTGACGCCTAAAGTAATGATACTGAAAATTCAGCTTTGCATTACAGGAATAAATTGTTTTTTAATATATATTAAAATAGAAACCAGATATACAGTATTTGTAATCAAATAACTGCAGCCTTGATGGGCATAAGAGACTTACTTAAAATATATTTTAAAAAATCTTACTGTCCCCAGACGGTGTATACACTTAACAATATATGATAGTATACTTACAAATTAACATTAACCTAGAATAGTAACTGTTTGTTTAGTTGTGATACCTACTGCATTAACTAATGCTGACCTTTCCGTAAAGTGTAACAGTTTTTCTTTAAGAATGTCTTTTTTTAAAAGAATTTTCCAAACTTTAATAGCAGTAATTACTAGCAGTTCTTAAAACTAAAGATTGTGATTCAGAAAAGTCCCGCCACAAACACACGTAATTGGTTGAGCTAATGTTTCTGTGCTGTTCTGGTCAGGATGTTCAAACGAACAGAGCAAAATTTTGACAGCGCCACTGTGACAATGTTTTAGGGAAATCTACATCTCCACATCTTACGCTCGAATAGATGTATTGTAACATTGAAAAAGTGACACATCACCTTTAATCAGGCCCAAAAGAGCTCATTATTGAAGTTACAATCGCAAGCTACGGTGTCGGGACGTCTTGAATGTGTGTGTGAGTGTGTGTAAGGGGAATATGAGTCCAGCATTCCTGCAGAGTTGGTCCTGGAAAGATCCCTGTGGAGACGCAGGAATCTCACTCTCTAATGGAGCTGGCAGAGGGAGCAGCTCTCTGGGATGGGAAAGAGAAGAGAGTGGCTTTTATTTTTCCTGTGCTGCGGTGAGTGCAGGACTGCGGTTTCACAGAAAGAAAAAGAAAGGACGGAGACGACGGAAAGAAAAGCAAAACAACGCTTGAGGAAACATGTGAGATCTAGCAGCCTGGAAATGCCAGGGGTTTACTGGAAGACAGAAAGAAAGTTAAAAGTACAAGAATGTGTAATTGGAGGAGTGGATGAGGTGCGAGAGAGGAACGTGGCTTGATGAGATGCCGGGGGGATCTCAGAACTGCCATTTTAGTGCCCAGAAATGCTGCCTAGGTCTTCAGATTCAGTCAGGCCCGCTCTGGTCGGGGTCACGCTGAAGACAACTGCGGGACTGTGAAAAGGCTCAAATGAGTTCTACTAAAAGTGAAGGAGAAAAAAGTCAAGGGGAATGGGGGTGGAAGGAAAGAGAGGGAAAGTTGGAGAGTTGGGATGAGTGATAGTGAGAGGAAATGTGAAAAAGTGAGTGGGAGAGCTAGAGAAAGGGGCGACGGGGGGAGAAAGAGAGAGAGAAAAAGCAGGAGAAAAAGGGTGGAGGTCCAAACAGACCCGTTTCTGAGCACAAAGGAAATGAGGCAGAAAAGAAAGGGAAAAATGGGCCAAAAAGTGAAGGTAAGGAATGAGAGAGCGAGAAAAGGAACGATCACAAGGGAAAACCGAAGAGAGTGTTGAAAGAAGCGAACGCCACTGGCATGGTGAGAAAGGAAAAGATACGGTCAGTTTGTGATTACTGATTTGACGGTTAGAACAGGAAGTTGACCGTAACCCTCAGCGCTCCTTTAATGAAGACATGCTTCTGGTTTGGTTTATTCTTGTTCATATGAAATACGAAACATACCAGATATCCATAAAACACAATACTCAAAGAACTGTAAGAAATATGAGAAGCCTTCATGTGATTGGACTCTGACATTCAAACAAGACAAGAGCCAGAAAGAGAGGAAGAGAATAGGGACTGTCTGCGCTCAAACTGGGGAATCAAATATGAAAAACACATTTTCAACAAGACCTCCACCCATCTCAAGTCACGTGTGAGACTCGCTAATAAACGTCCAGATCATATTCCCCACCAAAATCCAAAAATAAGACTTTTAGACTAAGCAAAACCTTATTTTTAGCATTAAGATTTGTATGAATTATTACAACTAATTCTCATTACTATAAAGAGAGTTCTAAACAATACGTAAAATATTGTAATCATATAATATCAAATCTTATAATATATAAATTAAATTATACATTTATAAATAATTTTAATTAAAAATCTGCAATAAAATATATTAGATTCTATAATATATTATGTTAGCAATATATATACTAATAGAAATTTAATATCAATATTTAATTTATGTATTACATTTTTAAATAATATTATGCAAATGAAAAAAGAAACAAAATCTCATAGCTGTAATACAGAATGATTTTTGTGTATTAAAATCAAAGGCAGTACAAAAAGTACACTATCACTAGCATGATGTGTAAATTTACTATATCTTTCTTGGTGTGTGAAATACATATGATTTTGACATTTCTTGACCATTTGTGTGAGTGCAGTGCATACTTTCACTGCTCCTCCATGATTTTTAAAAGCCTTCAAATGTAAAAAGGTTCAAGTCAAAGTTTCTTTTTCATTTACACTCAAGACCATATGTTCATGGTGCATGGAGACAGCAGTGTCTGTGATCTAGTGCTGTAGTTTTGGGACCAGTGAGCACGTGGTCTCATCTATCATGCATGTGAAGGTAGGTATGCGTATATTTCACGAAGAGTTCTGGAGTGCACAGCTTTGAAACTAATCCTAAACACGGATCCAAGAACAAGCCTTGCTCTCTGGACATGGAAAGTCCTATTAGTCGTGTTCACTACGAGCATAAATCCCAACATTTGGGAAGGATAGCAGAACTAGCGGATCTTAAATTGTTTTTTAACAATCATATGCTGTCATAAAGTCATGCTGGAATGATCATATTTATGAGACGAATGCACATGAACGCCACCACAATGCCATAATTACCAGTGGGAAACTCTGCAGCCGGTTGCAGCAAGAAAAACCCTTAGTGATAATAACTTATAATCATAACTAAGGGCTTTCTGAACTTAAGGGGTTTCTTGCAACTGTGCACTTTCTGACATTCTGATTTGGGGGTGTGTGAATAAAATTGTAATATTGATCATAAGTTATAATTGTAAATGTACAATTTAGTTTAAATACATTCTGATGAATAGAAATAAACCTTTGCCAGGAAACATTTTGCACATTCAGCCCGATTATGAGATAACAGGCTTGTGCAACCAAACTAAATTAGTTAAACACAAAGTATACTTCAGTTTTTGTGTGTATGCATGACGTAAATTTCATCATCAGCAGGGTATGCACATACTGTACGCACACAGTCAGATTTAACAGTCAAAAAAGATACAGATGACAGAGAGTTACAACAAACTGCTCAAGACGGCAACAACAATAGACAATGTTGATGAGTGCTTGTAGGAGGGAGTTCAGAGATACTCACAACTCTAGTTTGAACTAGTACAGAGACATTTTTAATCGCTCGTAACTTTTTAAACATGGGGTATGTAATTTTTCAAAATCTCTTTAGAAAACTGAGTCGGGGCCGAGTACCAAAACAAACTTGTAGCCAGTCAGCAGTAAGGGGCGTGTATACCCATGATGGAGAGAGCGTTCAGTGAACAGCCGAGCCGAGTGACAGAAAGATGGTGGATAAAAAACAAAAGAGGAAAACATCTGCGGAACAATAAGGCAAGAAGTAGGACTCGTGTAAATATCGGATCAGCTTTCCAGCGCTGGAGAGAACTCAAGGAGTGGAAGGCCTGCGATCGGACGCCGAAGTTGCTTTGTTTCTTCTCGATATGTGAGTAACACCGTGTCTACACCGGACGCACCGCGCCGCAACAGCTAAAGTCTGCCTACACTGGACGCGACAAAGTGACCGTTGAAAATCATTTGAAATTTGTGTCAGCACGTCATAAATAGAATGCGGCAGCAGTTTTCTGTCGGAGATTTGTCGTGCCGCACAGCATCCAGTGTAGACAGCATCACTGAATATGACTTCTATAGTATTTTGGCGCGCCGCTCGCTGGTGACACGGTGTGACATTGGTTTTGCTTTGTTTCACAGAATTAATCATTGCCTTGATTGCATAAGGCTACGTATGTGTGGGGCGGAGCTATCAAAATAGGGGCGAGACCCTTTTGGGGTAGGGGCGTGTTTGTATTGGTGATTTCAAATATCAACATTGGTTTCAAGAAATCACTTACCCCGCCTTTAACAAAGGATAAAACTTTTTAGTGTTCGTGTCACGCACCTGTGTTTGTGTACACTATTAAAGGGATAGTTCACCCTAAAATGAATACTTTTTCATTATTACTCACCCTCATGTTGTGTCAAACGCGTACAACCTTCATTTATCTTCAGAACACAAATTAAGATATTTTTGATGAAATCTGAGCGCTTTCTGACCCTGCATAGACAGCAACGCAACTGAAACATTCAAGGCCCAGAAAGGTAGTAAAGACTAGTTAAAATAGTCCATGTGACATCAGTGGTTCAACTCTAATTTTTACAAAGCTACAAGAACACTTTTTGTGAGAACAATTCAACAATTTCTTCTCTTCTGTATCAGTCTTTGACGTGCGTTCATGACAGTTCCACAAAGCATTGCGTATGCATTCCTCTAATGGCAAACAAGGCGCAGTGCATGTGTCGTGGTATATTCTCATGAACACATGGCGAAGACTGACACGGAAGAGATTAAATTGTTGAATAAAGTCATTATTTTTGTTTTCTTTGCATACAAAAAGTATTCTCGCAGCTTCATAAAATTGCGGTTGAACCACTGATGTCACATAGACTATTTTAACAATGTCCTTACTGCATTTCTGGGCCTTGAACATGGTAGTTGTATTGCTGTCTATGCAGGGTCAGAAAGCTCTCGGATTTCATCAAAAAATATCTTAATTTGTGTTCCAAAGATGAACAAAGGTCTTACGGGTTTGGAACGACATGAGGGTGAGTAATTAATGACTGAATTTTCATTTTTGGGTGAAGTATCCCTTTAAATGGAGTAGCCTATACTTTGAAAGGATATGCATTCATCTGTACACCAAGCGAATGAGTCAAAACTGAGGTATACCTTGGGCTCTACAATCTTTTTCTCTTCATTTTGAATTAAACATTAAAAGTTTCTGTGGTCCGATGAGGAAATATGGCACATTTCAAATCATATACTTCCATGGGGACCTATGCCTGCCAAGGAACTGCCGTTGAGATGGATAGGAATGCTAATGGATAGCTTTCTCTCTATATTAAGGTGCAGTCACATTTACGGCTGCTTGGCAAAATTTTGTGGGTAAAATCCAGTCAATCTGAGGAATCTGCATGATCAGTCATGCTTGGGGGCGAAAAAGTTCCCCATGAAGATTTTGCTCATGTTAAAGCTGGTCACATCACATTGAACAACTAAAAGCTGCTTGGTTTGAAAGTAATTTCTGTTCGAGCAGTGGCTCAAATGGTGCTTTTCCACTGCGTGGTACGACTCGGCTCGGCACGCCTCAGTACGGCACGGCTCGGTTCGGCTCTGTTTGCATTTCCACTGCAGTTTAGTGCCGCTTTAGAGTGGGTGAGATCATTCACGTCATTATAGTTGCGGCACCTCTACTGCTGTGACTCCTGAAAAACTTTTTCATTCTGTGTCGCTCCATCAAGCTCTTGCTGGATCCGCTCCTCGGCTATCAATGAGAGGAACGTCTGTATTTCCTCAACAAACAACGAAACAGCCATTTTGTGGTTGTTAAAAAAGGTGTGGTCATTTAAAATAGTTGGGTTCGATCCTTCGCTGGCTGTGCTGATTTAAATCTAGCGGGTCTGTTGTGTCTCATCTCACAAGTTCAATGACGCAGACAGTGACGATTTTCTCCAGCCAATCACTGATCAGCAAAGTTTCACGTCACGTTTTGGTAACAGTATGGTTTGCTTGGAACCTCAGCCGAGGTAGTACTGAAAAAAGTACCAGGTACCATGTACTGTACCCAGTGGAAAACCCCCAAAAAGTGAACCGTACCGTGCCGTACACTGCAGTGGAAAAGCGCCAATACTGTACACCACACAATGGACCTTTTATGCAAACAAAATTTTGCAGCCACACTTTAGTTTGGGGACCATTTCTCAGTATTAACTAATTATTAACTATGATTTTTACCTCAATTTCCTGCTTATTAATAGTTAGTAAGGTAGTTGTTAAGTTTAGGTATGCGGTAGGATTAAGGGATCTAAAATATAGTCAAGCAGAATAAGGCATTAATATATGCTTCATAAGTACTAATAAACAGCCAATATGCTAGTAATATGCATGCTAATAAGCAACAAGTTAACAGTGAAAATTGCTCCCTAAATTAAAGTGTCACTAAGATCACCACTTTATAGATCTCCTTGGTTCATACGTAGTTTGCAACACCATGGATTCACGGAAGATGGAACCTGGGAAAGGGGAAACCACAAGTCCACCACAGCTTTCAAGCTTGGAAAACTGTTGAAATACTGTTTAAAAATGCGGTGAAGTTACGGATCACTGGGTTCGTTTCAAATATTCAGCCTATTTCAGTGCTGACGCACCTGATTCAAGCCCTCTAGTCACTGGGTACTTTATTAATCGAAAGTTTATTCAGCTGTGCTGTTGATGGAGAGATCACACGTGAAATCCCTTTCCTACAGTAGATAAACATCGTTTGATGAATCATGTTGTGGTTTTATCGTGCAGAAAATAGGTTTGTTGAACTGGACCAAGCCATGGTCCGAAGCTGCTAGTGTGACTTCAAGACAGAGGGCTGATGGGTGAATGTTTACCTGGGAACACTAGGAGGGACTCGTTTGGGGCGGCTGGTAGTGTTGGTGGTGTCTGTGCTGTTGGAGACCGGTGGGGCAGAAGCGTCCAAGCGAACTGGTAATGAAGGAGCAGGTGGAGCAGGATGTTTCTTAGGGACACTATAACTTGGAGGAGACCTGAGAGAGAGCGAGGGGGTGCATTAGCTGTTTGGGTGGTCCATAACATTTCCATTACCAGTTATTTTTTGGATACTGGATAAGGATTTTAAAGAATCATTTTGATTCAGAATGATTCACTAGTAAATGATTGAGACTGATTTGTGAACTGGTTCAACGATTCATTGAAAAGAACTGCCCCCAAAGAACGACTCGGTCGCATCTGACAACACTCTACAAGAGAGTATGAACCTCTATTAAAATCAATTTTCCATGATTTTTAATTTGTTATTAATCTCAATCAGTTTTTCCAAGGCCTGGAAAGCACCATGAAAATTCCATGATATTTCCAGGAATCCTGGTGATTCAGTCCATGTGCGTGCCAGCGGTCCACCATAAATTATGTCCCTGAGTACTGATTAAATTCTATGGGTCAAGTAAAGAACAGCACAGCTGGATGAGGTGGAGTGATGATGGAGACACCTTGAACAGCAAGTGGAGAGGTGAGGTACCTTCGGTGTAGCGAGCCACTATGGAGCCAGGAGTTATCTACTGGGGGTGGCAACGGGGTGGAGATGGTAGAGGTGGAGATGTCAGTGATTATATTTAGAGCCTCCTTCAGGGCGGCGTGGGTACGCAGCACCTCCTCTCTGCGCAGGGTCTGTTCAGGAGACTCATCCATCAGAGAGTACTGATCTCCTGAAGAGTACAACTGAGCCAGCAACTCAGAGTGGATAAACTCCTCTACCTATGGGTGGAGAACATAGTTTAATAAAAAAGGAACAAGACTTGAAGTTACATAAAATGAGATGATGACACAGTCATAATCGTGGCCTAAAAAGCTATTTTTCTCTGCATTAGGATGGTCTGTCCCTCTTTCAATGTGGCTGCAATGTTGAGATCACATGACTAGCCGAATAGTGAACTACTCACACATCATCCACACCAACATGTGTAAACTAAGAATGTTAAATATATCGATAGCTATAGCAATAACTACGGTGGCACAGTAGTGCAAAACACAACGAAATCGCCACAACACAACGCATAGGACTAATTTCGTAGTTTCGTGCTGATTTCGTTGTCTTGTGGCTTGTTTCTGTTGCATTGCGACTTGTTACTGTTGTGTTGCAGCTTGTTCCGTTGTGCTATTAAAATTTATAAATTTAAAAGTCACCACAGTGAAACTATTCTGGAATTGATTTTGAAACATAAATGAATTAAGGTCTCTGCACACTGAGTCCGAAATTTTCGTCTGAAATTTTCGCACGTTAAAAAATAAATACGACCTCACGTTGTGTCAATCACGTTTGCACACTGCCTCCGAAACTTTCGTCCGTCAAAAAAAATTCGGATCAGGTTCAATTTTCTGCGTTTTCGCATCCGTTGCATGCATTTTGATAGGAAAGGATGGGAATACGAAAAAATGGAAAAACGCATGCGAAAATTTCGGACTCAGTGTGCAGTGGCCTTTAGGCCAAAAAGATGGTAAAATTAATTACACTGAAAACTGACCAGAATGTTTTCCATGGTGTCAAAACTCTGTCAAGTTCAAAAAATATTTTGAAATATGCCAGTATATTTGCACAATACTGCCTTAAAACATGATTTTCTGCCGAGCAAAAGTCTGGGAATTACACATTTTCATACAAACCCAACATAGAATTTAAATACTATTTCTTTTACAATTCAAGTACAAACCAGTTCTCAAATATCTAAATATATTATAGAAGTATATACTTTAAATGTACAGATTACTATACTTAGATATTTGAATAATTTAATAATTTATAGTGTATGGAAATATAATATTTTTATTACATCTTGAGGTATGCTTACTATAAACCTTTAAAATTGTACAGTACAGTGGTTGCCAAGATGAATAAATAATATAATAAATACTGTAAATAAAATACTAATGTAAAACAAATGCCCCTGCTGGGGAGACCTAATGTTAACATGATATGGTTTATTTTTTTATATAATATAAATGTATAAATATATGCATATCTCTGCATCTTACATAAAAAAAGTTTTACTGGTTTGATTTTATATTTTTTATTACATTGTTGATGACGAGGTGCATGATGGTCTTGGGCATTAGATCTCGGATGCTTTTGTAGACGATGCTCATGTACGAGTCAACCAGGTTGCGGATGGTCTCGACCTGACGCTCTAGCTGAGGGTCCATGGAGAAGCTCTCCGCCTGGCCTGAACCCTCCCCATCCACCTGACCAATCAGAAAAAAGACAGAGGAAGATGTGGGCAAAACTGGATAGGAAATGTACTGTCAGTATTGAGGGGTGACAAAGATGTTTCAGAGGGCAATGAGTGCACATACATAAAGAGAACCAAGCTGGAAAAGAGACAAAAAAAGATGTTTGGGGGTGGGGGGGGGGGGGACAAGAAGCAAGGAAAAAACGAGTTTTACTTCAGTGAGTGTCGGAGGGGGTGTGGTAGACTTCTGTCAGAGCGAATTATGGGGAACCCTGACAGAACTGTGACATCACTCAACATGTTGCTCCAAAGCATACATAAAGACAGAAAGAAGGGGATGGAGGGGTGCGTGAAGAAAAAAAGGCAAGGGAGCTGATTAGAAACAGAGCTCAAAGCCCCCTCCTTCGCTGATCCTCCATGGTGTGACACAAGAGCTGAGGAATGCAGCAGAGCTCCTGACCCCAGAGCACAGCCACCATGAAGCCTGCAGCCGCAGATTCAAACACACACATAGAAACGCTACAGGAGCGAGAGGTATCCAAACTACAGTGCACAGTTATTAGAAGGCCTAGATGGAATCGGTGGACTTTTTATGCACTTATATTGGGGCAAAAAAAATGTAGAATCTTGTGCAATAAAATATGAAATGTGTTAAACATTTATGAACACGAGGTGCTCCAGTTCTGCAGGAATCTGTGGAGGTTTCTGCAACGCTCCCTGTGCATAGATTCCATGTGGGCCTCGTTATTATGTGAATGTATAATATCTTTATGTTTCTTAGACCACTGCAGCTTTTGAAGACTGGTGCACATTAAAAATAATTCAATGGTTCTTCAATGGTTCTTTGAAGTGCTTAAAGAGATTTTTCACCCAAAAATGAAAATTCTTTCATCATTTACTCATTACGTTCAAAACCCGTACTTTTGGGTTCATCTTCGAAACACAAACGAAGATATTTTTGTTCCTACCCTGAAAATTCATTCCACCACAAATTTAACGCTTCAGAAAGTTCATAAAGACATTGTGAAATTAATTTATATGAATCAAGCTGTTTAATCCAATAGACATGATCACTTTATACAGTATGATGAACAGATTTACTGTAGGCTTTTATTCACACATAGACTTTTATCAACACACATACATAAAGACCATCAAATAAAGCTCAGACATGCAAGTACAGCTACTGTTTACCATATTTTATATGGATTAAACCACTAAATTCATATGGATTCCTTTTACAATGAACTTTCTGAATCAGCAAAGTTTTGGTGGAATGGATTTTCAAATCTCTCAGGTTTCATTAAAAATATCTTTATGTTTTGAAGATTCATGAAAATTTCATTGGTTTGGAATGACGTGAGGGTGAGTAAATGATGACAAAATTTTCATTTCTGGGTGAACTATCCCTTTAAGTTTCAGTAAAGTTGGTTATTTGATTCTTTGGAGACTGGCAAAAGCTGATTTTTTATAGGTTCTTCAGATCAGCGTATTTGCTTTCTGGATTTAATAGTTCACTCAAAAATGAACATTCTGTCATCATTTAGATCCTCATGTTGTTCCAAACCACTGTGGTTTTCTTTCTTCTATAGGACATAAAAAACACTTTAGGCATAATGTTCATGCTGCTATTTTACATGCAATTAAAATTAATGAGAACGTGCAAAAAAGAACAAAAAAAGCATAAAAAAAGTGCTCCATGAGTTGTGCGCTATAGTTCAAGGTTTAAGAAACCATAAGACTTGTGCGAGGAACAAACAAAAATCATTATCATTCGCTAGAATCTCATATTCATGTCTTGTAACCGGTCATTTTGAAATTTAAATATGTAGACATGCAAATTATGTTTGAGAGCTATGGTGCAAAAAAAAGTCAAGAGCTGCACCAGAAATTTCATATACTGTCTAAGTAGCTACTACATTTGACAAGGCACGAATTTCTTTGAATATACCATTGATAGTAAAGTTTCTATCAGATGTGTAATTCAGAATCTCACCAAAAGCAGTAGGCCAACCAGGTACTTTTCACCTACTGTTATAAATACTACAAATTCGTACATATTACTCACTTCACATACTTTTTTTTCATCTATATAGTAGGGAAGTAGGCATATTTGGACTCAGAGTTGGAAAATTACGTCATTTGGACTACTTCTATGGTGCTTTTTTTGTAGTGTTTTTGGTCTGGTCTGCCTTCATTGTATGAAAAAGAGCAGCGTGAACTTTCTTCAGAATGTCTCCTTTTGTGTTCCACGAAAGAAAGGAACTCAAGGGTTGATAAAAACAGGGCATTTTTAAACTATTCTTTTACAGCACCAGCACACGTTGTTGGTTTTGTAAAGAAGTAGGGAATAAGAGTTCTGAGTGGAGCTTATAAAGATCCACATGGCATCCGGCTATAAAGCCCTTTTTGGTTTAAACTGTAACCTTTATTTTGAAGTTTTATGCCGCAGGGTTTAGCGTACAGGTACAGAAGTCAATGGGTTCCTGTGCTTACTGTGGTTTTCTCTGGGTAAACCCCAGCTCGCAGCAGAGAGGCCTTCCAGCTGTCCACCTCGTCCTGAGTATCACAGGCCAACTCCAGATGCCTGTAGTCCTTATACACGTTCCTAAAGAGAAAATAATCTGTCGTTAGCTGGTTCCCATGGCAGCACATACACTCTCGCACAAACAAGTGCGGCAAAACCTCTCTCAGTCGCACATATCATCTGTCCAAAACCACAAACCCCAGACCACCCCTTCAGCCCAGTCTGACGTGAATATCCATTCACTCTCTCCGAACTGATTCTAATCTCGTTCTCTTTTTTTCCAGATTTTGTCCTACCTCACCTTTCTTATCCATCATTCCCATTCCCATCTACTGTCTCATATCTTTTTACCCAGTCTCTCTCTCCCCCTTTTTTTTTCACTCAGAGAGAGGCAGGAATCTGGAGCCCGTCTCTCTCCATCTGTTCCACATTCCCCCTAATTATTCTGTTGTTCCTCTCCTCCTTTTGTTTCCCTCTCATTTCTCTCTCTCTTTGTGGCTATTGTTTCTCTTTGTTGTGCCTGTGGGGTAAGAGGCTTAAAGTATAACGTACAACGTGTTTTTGATTTAGTCTACGGCTGATAAGAACACGGCTACAGGAACATGACCTGAGACCGGGGTCAAGTCGGACACACGCACACACTAAAACAAACCACACACCAAAGCAACCACATTCTCACATGCTTCGATCTCGTAAAACTCAGTTACAAAACACTGTTTTTACAAGCGCAGATATGACTCAGTGCTACTAATTGCTGTAACTGAGAAATCATTTCTTGTAGTCGCTTGCGTAAGGACTTAGTCTGAAAGTTTACGTATACGACTGCACACGTCAAGCGATACACGGATCCAAGTGTCCAAACATCATTAGCTTTGCAGACCCTCCTAATACGGTGTAATGTGTGGAATATTGTTTTGCGGTTAAACGATTCATAATTCACTGGTAGTTCATGATATTTATGACAGGATAACTGCGGTGCTTGTGAATGTAATGAACTTTATTTGCCATTCCAAAACCACAAAGTACGGCTCTGACTTTTAAAAGGATTTAGACTCAAAAACTGAGTATGCACAAAATCAACAAAACAATCTGTGTGCATCCAAAAATAATATTTGGCTATGTTTCTAGTGCTTATTATGGATTTTTTTTTCCAAACTGAAGCTTAGATCTTAGATTTTTATATTTTTAGTTTTCTTTTTAATTTTAGTTTAAGTTTTAGGAATTTTGCCATGTGCTTTTCTGATTTTTATTAATTTTAATATTTCTATTTAATTTTAGTCATTATTTATATTGATATAGTTTTAGTTGTAGTAATTTAAATACTTTAAACTTTTATTTCAGCTAGTTGCCAAGTCAATTTTCTTTAGTATTTTTAGCTTTTTAGTATAAGTTAAAAAATTTTTATCTAATATTATAGTTTATTTCAGCTTTGTTTTTAATATTTTTTTAACTCCATTTTAGTTAGCTATTACAACACTGAATGCAATTTCAAATGAATGTTATGGGTTAAATACTGTTTGTGAAAACAACAAAAATCGCATTTACTGTAATGCGTCTATGGGGAGAAGTTTCCTTTGTAAATGCATTACTGTAAAAACTACTTTTGTTTGTTTTTACAAACTGATAAGCGGGTCGTAATTATTGTCTGCAGTAATCATTACAGCGTTTCAGATGTCATGGCTTATGTTAAATCCAAAACATTCCTTTAATCACAGTCCTGAGTGAGTCCAGAACCGCACATAACTACTCGCCATCATATACGAACCTAGATATAATGCACACTGATGCAAACACAGTCAAAAAAGTGGGAGAAAATGGATGAAAATGCTCTCTGCTTTTTTCATGAGCATTTTTCAGAGCTGTGACAAAACGACATCTACCTCCTGACATCACCGGTCGCTCTGACACTAGGGAGTTGGTGGGTGTGAAGGGCACAGTATGAATCACTGGATCATTAAAGTGTGTGTGTGCGTGTGTATAAGAGAGCAAGAGAGAAAAAAGGGGATTTTTCGGAGTGCTGGGTGGTATGTTTCTGCTGGTGAGTGGTAATGAGCGTGGAGTTTATGAGAGCTTGAATATCTTTATACAAAGCGCTTGAAATGATGGATGCATGTGTGTGTGTGTGTGTGAGTGTGTGTGGAGTGTGTGAGAGCATCTGATTGATTGTGATGCAGCCTTGAGTGTGTTTACAATAGTCTGCCATGCCTATCTCAGTGTCAAAGCTGTGTGTGTGTGTGTGTGTGTGTGTGCATGCGTTCACCGCAGCATACCAACATCTCTCCAATTAAGCAGCTAATCAATCCCAGACACACCCGCACTTGAAAACGAAAGAGACTGCATTTTTAAAGACAGAATGTCAGAGACAGGGAGAAAAAGAGAGCAGGGAGGGACATTGAAGTAGAGACTGGCCAGGAATGTGCCAGAAGTGTGTCCTACTGCGCCCCCTGTTTCTGTCACGCTCTCTGTGAAGTATTACTGTGAAGGTAGAGTGTGTTTATGTTAGAAAACACAAAGGAGTGCATGTGAAATGGAGTTATATGTCCCTGTAGAAGGGTATGTGGATGTGTGAGTAAGTGTGTGTGCACTGTGACCACCAGATGTGACTCCACTGCACTCTCCTTGAGACAATTTTGGCTTTGATTTTGCCCTCTGAGACAAGATTTCTTTCACTGCAAGGCAAAATCAACAGTCTTGGATAGGTTATGTGACATGCTCACTGATGGCCCATTAATTACCTTTGCAGTGAATCTTAGCCCTCTGACTGTGTCAAACACAATTACCATAAAAAATAAAATGATCTTGACTACTGTTTAAAAGTTTGGAGTCAGTAAAAAAAGATTTAATAAGAAACAAATACTTTTATTCAGTAAGGATGCATTAAATTGATCAAAAGTGATCATAATGACATTAAAGGAATAGTTCACCCAAAATGAAAATTTTGTCATTTAGTTCCAAACCTGTATGAGTTTCTTTTTTATGTTAAACACAAAAAAGATATTTTGAAGAACCAAACAGTTGTTGGTCCCTATTGACTTCCATAGTAGGGAGAAAAATACTATAGAAGTCCATTAAATGTTTGATTACAGCATTCTTCAAAATATCTTCTTTCATGTTTAACACAAGAAAGAAAACCATATAGATTTTTTAACAACATGACGGTGAGAACATGATGAAAAAAAAATTCATTTTTGTTTGAACTATCTTTAAAAAAAGAAATGATGTTCTTTTGAAAGAATCAAAGAATCCTAAAAAGAATTGCTTTCTATGAATAAATAAGCAGCACAACTGTTCTTTTTTACATTGATAATTATAAGAAATGTTTCTTGAGCACCAAATCAGCATATTAGTATGATTTCCGAAGGATCATTTGACACTGAAAACTGAAAATTGAGCTTTGCCATCCCAAGAAAAAAACATTTTAAAATATATTCAAATAAGTTAAATTTCACAATGTTATTTTTTTCCCCTGTATTTTTATCGAAAAAATTGCAACTTTGGTGAGAATAAGAGACTTATTTCAAAAACATTTAAATGTCTTGCCAACTCCAGACTTAGAATTTGTAGTTATCTCTGAAAATTAAGTTGGGATGAGAAAAAGCATATTAGCCTATAGAAAAAATTACACATTTGACTATTATGATACAGTTGTATGGTGCAAGATTTAGGACCAATGAGATTTCACCATGGGCCGGGCTATCCAGAAATAGCATCCAAGTTACTGACAAAATGTCCTATCACTCATCGCAGCTGAATAGAGCATCAAGCCTGGTTAAGACACGGGGTTACAGACCTGAAACTCTGAAAAACCCTCTATTAGCAAGTAGCCAGGAGCTCAGAGAACAAATTGCACCAGAAAATAAAAATGCACAGAGGAAAAAAGTCTGGTTGTGGCACAGAGAAACATATTAAAAGAGGAGAAGAAAGATCTAACTTGATTAATAGTCCAGATGTTGTAGAATGGAATGTGTGTGTGTGTGTGTGTGTGTGTGTGTGAGAGAGAGAGAGAGAGAGAGAGAGAGAGAGAGAGAGAGAGAGAGAGAGAGAGAGAGAGTAAATATCAAATTCTACTCTAAAAAACCTCTAATAGAATAACTCTAAAATAATAACTTTTCTACATTTCCTATTTCCATGATGCTGGGATGTTGTTTCTCCTAGTCTATTTGATTTTTCACTCATTTCATCATCCACTAGACCAGGGGGGCACATCATTTAAATATGCTTCAGGTCAGTGGTTCTCAACTAGTGGGCGTGAGATAACTTAAAACTAAAATATTATAAATTCACTAATTTTATGATTAATAAGATCAATAGTTTAAAAAATATATATATAAATATATAACAACACCACCTCTCTGTGTATTCTGTGTTTCGGAGCAGCTCAAGTTTCTCATCACACTGTGTGAAATACAGACTGAACAGTGGCTCAAAACCGCTGTATGAGCATGTGATACGCAAACTACAGCTCCCGGCTGGATAAATCAAGCCAAGTTTTGATGGGTGACGATTATAATCAAGGTAAAGACGATTATAGTGACATACAGGAGTTGTACATTAGGCACGTGTGTCCGTTATTATTGATGCGCAAATGAACCGTGTATGTGCGCTCTTGGCGCACTGATCACTATAACATCATATTTCTGCTTGAACACAGTTCAGTATATTCACATAGTTGTATACAGTGAATGTTTTATAATGGATGCTTGTGTGTTTTGGAGAAGTTTGTTAGGATCATGTTTGTGTACATATGGCCATCAGACACTCCAGACATAGACACAATTATAAATCAACGGTTCAAACAGAAGAACTATTCACTGATGCTGTCAAGCCGCCTTCAGATTGAGTTTCCACACTAAGAATGTTTTTATTTTTCATTAGTATTTTGGTGTGTAGTGATTCTGAATGGATCCATAGTAGTTTATATGCAGGCCTTTGGCATTTCCCTGTGGTCTTGTTTGGTATGGCAGGTTGACTTGTGCTTATTTTTTTTTTTAATTACTGTATAATTGAGCTTTATGTACTTTTAAGTTATATAGAATATCTGCAGTGACATTTTTGCAAAGTATGTTTGCAAAAAAGAACATGGAATGTTTAAATCAATCTTGAATTAGTTTTTGTTTAAAAAGAATTACATGGAATTGAAAAGTATTAGAATACAAAGATTTTAGAGAATAGAAAATGTTGGGGGGCTTGCATTATTAATTTGGAGAGGAGGGGGTCTTGGAGTAAAAAAGGTTGAGAACCACTGCTTTAGGTAAATGCAGATCCCGTTCTACGGGGCTACTAAGAAATGAACTTTTTTTTATTTAAAAAATTAATAGTTAAATTAATGCAATATAAAGATTAATCCCCAAAAGCTTTTTATTTATTTATTTTATATGTATTTTATTTATTTATTTATTTTTCACATGGCAGATCTCGGTGAGTTTCTCATTTGAAAAGTAGATCTCCACACAAAAAAGTGTGGGCACCCCTGCACTAGACAATGACTTTTCCCCAAAAATTAAAATTAGCCCATGCTTTACTCACCCTCAAGGCAACCTAGGTGTATATGACTTTCTTCTTTCAGATAAATCCAATCAAAGTTATATTAAAAATTGTCCTGACTCTTCCAAGCTTTATAATGGCAGTGGGTGGGTGTTTTTTTTCAACAGTCCAAAAGTAGTCAAATAAAGCGCATCCATCCATAATAAAATGTGCCTCACATGGCTCCGGAGGGTGAATAAAGGCCTCCTGCAGTGAATCGATGTGTTTTTGTAAGAAAAATATCCATATTTAAAATGTTATAAACACTTTTCTCTCATTTCCGCTAACTGTTATACATGCAAGCCGTTCCGGGCGGATGACGTAAGGGCGTATGTGTAGCGTACGCGCCTCTGAGATATGCTAGTCTCGTGAGTTTGTTTACAGGAGCAAATGAAGCAAAGTTTCCTTACTTTAGCAAAGGAAAACCAGTCTCCTCTTGGCTTATATAGAAATCCTCCAACATTTTTCTTTACAAATCTTCGTTTTGTACTTCTAATTCATGACCGGTGTTTTTGTTCTCTCCTCTGCGCTTCCGCGTTTGTCACTAATCACCACTAAAGTTAGCAGTGAGTGAGAGAAAAGTGTTCAAAACATTTTAAGTATGGATATTTTTCTTACAAAAAGCATCGATTCGCTACAGGAGGCCTTTATTCACCCCCTGGAGCCATGTAAGGCAAGTTTTATTATGGATGGATGGGCTTCATTGCACTTCTTTTGGACTGTTGAACAGAAACTCCCACCCACTGCCATTATAAAGCTTGGACGAGCCAGGACAATTTTTACTCCGATTTTTTTTAAAAAACTCAGATTGAATTCATCTGAAAGAAGAAGCCATGAAATTTGGTTGTAATATGTGCAGGCTGTTTACTGGATTGTTTATTGCTTGTCTGCTAATGGCGGAACACACACTCTCACACACACGCGCACACACACACACACTGGTCACTCAGAGGGGTTGAATTCTTCTTTAGCTGTGTCTACAATATAAATCTACTTCATATGAAATGTACTCTGAGTGTTTGATCTTTACATTATTTTAAAGTTGAAAAAACATTCTCTGAAAATACATTTTCTCTTTTGAAGTGTGTGTAGGTGCTATAACTGACCTCTGCTCTGTGTTAAAGATGGCAAAGACATGCTTGCTGGACATGAAGCCCTTTTCTATGTCTCGCACCTTCAGGTTGTCCAGAGGAAGCATGTATTTCTTCTCTTTTTCCTAGACAATGAGACAGACAATGGACATCTTAAGTCTTACTGAGCTACCTACCTAGACAGCATGCCTAGGCCCCTTTTTAGCATTCAAACATGGCAAAGTTTTGAGAAACAGCCAATAAAGATCCTAATAAGATTTAGTACAGTGTTAACAAACCGTACTAGGAGTTTTTAAAAATTGGTGTCCCAAGTTGGAAAGTTTTGTTATAATTTACCACTATGTTGGTCTAAACCTGTGTGACACTGTCTTTCGTGGGACACAAAAGAAGAAATTATTAGACTGTACTGGTTGCTTTTTTTCATTTAATTACAATGAACGGGGACTGGAGATTTCCATCTTTAAAACTGTCACAAAGTCATTATTTACGGATAATCTGCCCATCTAGTAAACCAACGAAGCCTTTTTGAAGCTTGAAAGCTTCAACCCCTGATCACTGCAATTGCATGGAAAAGAGTGACAAGCACATTCCTCCTTTGTGTTCCACAGAAGAAAGAAAATTATACAGGCTTGGAACAACATCAGGACGACTAAATGATGACATTCATTTTCATTTTTGGCTGAACTATTTCTTTAACCGAAATTCTAAAATGGTGTGAACTAGGGAAGATGTCTATGAGGAAGAAAGCCAAGAGCGTAGAAACAAAAAAAGAATCTACTGTAGATCCA
Organism: Tor tambroides; assembly: GCA_021397915.2. Lineage (NCBI taxonomy): Eukaryota > Metazoa > Chordata > Actinopteri > Cypriniformes > Cyprinidae > Tor > Tor tambroides. Next base: position 106,786 of record JAFVLL020019533.1, read on the forward strand.
TGTGATCATCCTCAGGATGGCTTCAGGCCCAGGACAAAACAAAAAAAAACATGCACATAAGAGAAGCCACAAGTTTTTACTCTTTGAGTAAAGGATTGAGAAATAAAGAAGGAAAAAGAATGAGGAATTGAGAGATAGAAAGTGAGGGCCCACATGTGGAAGTCATTATTCGGACCAAGGCTCTAAAACACAACATTTCGTCTGAAAAAAAAAGAAAAAGAGCTCCCCCTCTCCACCTCTCTCCTCCCTCTGTCTGTACAGGAGGGGCTGGGGTCTCAGGAAACGGCTTGGATTACATTGCAAATAACAGAAAGGAGATGTGGGAGAGAAAGAGAAGAACAAGGGATGAAAGTGTGAGGGGAAACACTCTAAAAAGAGTAAAAATGGAAAACTGAAGGGGGAAAAGAGCTGAATGATGCCGCTATCAGTGATTGAGTCTGACGGAGCGCCTGCGTAGGAATTTTCTTGGAGGGGAGTATTTTCTGCAAATCAACTAGGCCATCTAACAATGTTCAAAAACCTGATTGTTTTCTGAATTTAAAGAAGAGCACAACCAAAAAAATCATCATGCAAAAGTTGACAAGCATCAAAAACAACAAAAACACTCAATAAAGAGGTCCATACATTTCGTGCACTACATTTTAAGTCTTCTGAAACCATACAGTACAATTGCTTTGTGTGAGTAACTTACCGTACCGAAATTTAAGTCATTATCAGTTGACAGATTGACAGATTTATGTTAAGAAATGTATACTTTTATTTAGCAATAATGCAACTGATCAAAAGTGAAAGACGTTTATTATGTTACAAAATATTTCAAATAAATGCTGTTTCCTACTTAAGTATGATAAGAAATGTTAGTTGAGCATCAAATCAGCATATCAGAATGATTTCTGATCATGTGATACAGAAGGTTTGAGTAATGATGCTGAAAATTTAGCTTTGCATCACAGGAATAAATTACTTTTTTAAAATCTAGTAAACTGGAAAACGGTTATTTTAAATTGTAATATATTTTACATTATTACTTTTTTTTTTTACAGTATACATCTTCTCACAAAAATCTGTTAATATAAGAATATAATTATAAGACTTCGAATATTGCACACTTTTATGGAACACAGTTGTTTGGAGAACTTTTACTTTCCTTTGTGGCGCTTGACGGGCCCTGATCACTATGAATTATCAATGAGATGTACAACAATTCATCAAAAAAAAAAACAGCATATGGGTTTGTAAGAACGAGGGTATGCAAACAATGACTGATTTTTTACTTTTTGGGAAACTATTCCTCTAAACTACTACTACATTATCTCTCGTTGCCCTCCTTGACTCCTTGCACCCCTCCTTTTTTGCTCCCCTCAAAAACTTTCTCTCTTTTTTCATTCCAGAGGGGCCCACTTCCTGCCTGAGTTTTTAGAGGCTGAAAAAAAAAGTTAGAAATGACAGGCTGGCGTTAAGAATACAACATCTGGTACCGCTTTAGTGAGAGAGCGAGTGAGAAAGAGAGAGATGGGGCAGGGAAGTCCGGAGGATGGCTGGGAGTACCGAGAGAAGACGCAGGGAGAAAGACAGGAGTGGATAGGAGCGAGTCGGACCAAAAGATTGAAAGAAAGAGAGGAATTGAGAAACAACGGACCACTCCAAAAGTTTATTCCCCAAGGGTCCCATCAACCCTTATATGGCCAGTGGGGTCCCTCCCTCTCTTCTCTCTCTCTCTCTCTCTCTCTCTGTCTCTCTCTCCTTCCTTCTCTGACTCCTCATTCCCTCTTTTTTGCTATGCCTTCCATGAACGTCCTGCCAGATAGGCGGCTGTGGGAGCGAATGTGCCACGTCAAGGCTGGATACTGCAAACCGATGCGGGAAAACGCCAGCCGGGGACAAGACGGAACTGAGAAAGTCAAGAACGGGTAAACGGACGTCTGGGGCATCTCTCTCCCTCCTCTACATCAGCGTCATCCCGACTGAGAATAAGATAGAAGCAATGGAGTCTATTTCTGTCCTGTTTATTTTGCATCTTCTGCCGCCTCCTGTGAAGGTCGAGGCCAGCAGGGTTGGACTGAGTGATTGAAGTAGATAAAGAAAAAGAGGTGAAAAGGGAGAGAGAGAGAGAAAGAGAGTGAGAGAGAGGGTTGGAACTATCTCCTGCTCCGTCATCCCAGTGTTCAGACTACCTGTTCAGGATCATACTGGTGTACAGTAGTCTGCACATTGGTTAGACTGTGCATGGATTCATATTGCTGGAGAACCGACGCAAACTCTCAAACTCCAGCAAAAACACACACAAACTCAACGACTGCAGGTGAAAAGTCAGACTCTGCTATGTTTGGTTTGTTATCTACACCAGTGTTGGTACTGCATGTCTCTGTGGACTCAAAGTTGGCGGTAATGACACAGAAGAGGTTCCTTGATGATTGACAGCTTGAATTTAGATGATCGTCCACCGAATAGGCGGCATATACGTCACATCAGCCACGTTATGTGTAGCTAAACCTGGCTAAAACTAGCTAAAACTGTTCTAGTAGTCATTACCGTAAACACGTACGTACTTAGGCTTAGCCGTGCACACATATTGTTTATATCAAAGCTCCAGGTGTCTGGCTAGTTCTCCGTTGAACTGTCTTGAGATGTGCAGAAGGCCCTTCGTAGGTTTCGATTAGTGATTTTCCAGATCTCAGCATAATCGTCGCATGTATGCCTGCTAACTTGCACGACACCGACAAGAGGTGAAAAGACAGTGATTATGCCGAATGCTAACAGAAGTGGAGTGGTGCACAAGTCATCTGTTTTCCCTCATGCAGCTCGGCTCAGAAAGAGAGAGAGGGAAGACTGTAGGAATGCATGTCTGTTTAGTGTTGGGCGCTGATTAAGCCAAACCAGCAGTCTCGGCCTATGAACGCCATCAGAACTTGGACAGATTTAAAGAAAGGAGGGGAACATCTGATGCCAGTTTGTACCGAAGTACAACTGAAGCTTTTAAGGGTAAAGAAGTGATTCGCTTACGGTGAGAATGTGTATGTGCACATATAATGTGTGAGAATTGCAATGTGATCTGCTGCAAAGGGGTGAGGGGCTGTATCTCTTCCTCTCTCCTCTCTTCTCTCTCTTTCGGCAGGCTCTAGGAGGCTGGATGGTGTTTGGACAAAGTCTTACAATTTTCCACCCAGGAATGTGTATGGCCCCAGCGAGACTGCCAACCACAGAGACAGAACGAAATGAAGAGAAAGTAAAGAAGATAGACAGGAAAAGAGATGGATATACTGAAACGAGTGTCAAATATTCATATTTTTAATTGAATTTCAAATTTAAATGTAAATCTTGAATCGAAAAGCCCAGGCAAAATCACGCACACGCTCATATTCAAAAGAACTAATGGATTCAGCAGAACATGAGGAACTGTAAAGCCAGCCAACATCTGAAGTCCACTAGTATTTAAAAACTCATCTTAAATTCAATGCTAATTTTAAAGGAAGCCATAATTTGAATCTAAATACCAACAGAGTTTATAATTCAGAGTTTAGATGTGTTTGCATTTGAATATTTTGAGCCTGAAGGTGTGTGAGTTTCAGAAAAATATACCAGTGTTTATACGAATTCCTCCGTTTGAAGTGCTGAGCGGGTTTTGAGTTTCAGTATTCATTAAAATTAGTGTTTGCTTATATAGTCGCATGCATTTGGCAGTCAGGACGACTGGTGAGTGTAAGTGTGTCTGCGTCTTTGTGTTTAAGATTCTGTGTATATCAATATCCATGTGTGTCTGAGTGTGTGTGTGTGTGTGTTTGTGTGTTAGTTTGACTTGGGGGGCTTCCAGCTATGTCAGGGTGATCCAGACCAAATGCCTTAATTCCTAGTGGACAGAGAGAGATGGTGGGGGTATACCAGGAAAAGGGAGCAAGTAAAATAAGAAGCAAAGGAGGAAAAGAGGGATTCATCCAAACGAGAAATGAAAGAGTGAAATATAAGTGAAAACATTTTATAATCTAGCAATGAGCTACTGCTTTTACATTACTGTCTTCGTTAAGAGTACTGTGAATTTTCTGTGTCATTTTAAAATCTCAACAGACAATTATTGATTTATCTTTAAAAAAATGATGAATGGAATAAGAGAAGCATGAAAATGTATGTTAAATGCAATGATGTGAATAGAAACACATTTAGAGGGCATGCGTGTTATTAATGCGTATATTAGTAACACATTATTTTTGTCCTCTCTCTTGCCGCTTTGCTTCCGGCTTCCGGTCGGGAGAAGCAGGCTGTGCTGCCATTGACTGAGAGCGTTGTCTGTCTGCCTGTCTACACTTGCTGTGCAGAACTTCCTGCACCTGTACAGCAGGCACAGACAGGCAGACAGATGGCAGCCCGCCTGACAGGCCGCACAGTGTGACTGACACAGAGACCAGCCAATGAATTCCACCACAACCTGACAGGGAACTTTAAGCAGACCACTGAAAAATGTATTTTCCCATGATCATCATAAAGTCATTAAATGAATGAAAGAGTACATGTCTCTAATTCAGTTACTCACCTCATCATCTTTAAACCAGGACAGACTCTCTGCGGTGAGCATGAACCAGTACTCCTTGGCCCCTCCTTTGATCAGACTGATGTTGCTGATGGTTAACCAGCCCTTGCGAATCACCTGAGGGGCAAAAGTCAGAGGTGAAAGGTCTGGGTTCAAAAACACAGGCAGAGGATGAGATTCTCTGGTCCTCTAAGAAATAAAAAGATGAAGGTGAAATTAAAGAAGTAGTCAAATCTGTAACCAGGTACTAAAATTCACTTGGCATTTATATTAGCAATATAGAATGATAGAACAATAGAACGATAGATAGACAGATAGATAGATAGATAGATAGATAGAGATAAAACTAAAGCAATAACAATAAAAGCTAGTGGGCATTGGATAAATGGAGGGATGATAGGGTGGGGGTGAAGAAAGACAAGGTAACAGAAGGTCGGGATGGCAAAGGGAGGAGGGGGAAAGGTCCAAAACATCCCGTAGGAAATATGAGTCATTTTCTGGCTGATATAAGCTGATCATGACTTTAAAAACAGAGTTTTATCTTGTGCGTCATTCATTCAGTTTAACAACATTATGAAGTTGTTGTTTAGTAATTGGTATGAGCTATTCTTCTCAAAATAGCAGAATATACTGATTTCACCTTGAAAAAGTAAAAAAAGATACAGTAAAAGAAACTGAAGACCACCATATTGCATTTCTCCATCATACATATGATCAGTGGATACAATATTCTGATAACATACAAAAAGACTTCTTCAATACATTTTTCTTCACCTATTGTTTACCTCCAAAAAAACAATAAAACAAACAAAAAAAATCTTTATTTTGTGACTGTACCAACCTTAAGTTTGCAGCACGCACCACTTTTGTTCAAAATCGGAAATTGCAACACACCCACGCAAACACATACACACACAGGCCAAATGGACTGAGATCAAAGAGAAGTTTGAGATTCCAACCTGTTTTTAACATTAGCACCCGCATACACACGACTCGTGTACTGTTTACTCGTGTACTTACAGAGTTACAGGGCTGCAAACTGTAAGGAGGTTCATTCACAGACAGTACATTATACAGTACAGTGATTCAGAGACATTAAAATGATGAACAGGAGGATAAAAAGCAGGTAATTAGTAGAATAAGGTTTTAGAATGTGGTTTAGGATTTAAAAGACACCGCTGGGCAAATCAGGATTCAGAATAAGAGTTCAAATGTCAATTGAGTCATGTTTTGGACTGTTGTGTATATACACTGATTGAGGAGTCTTTAGGGAAGTGTAGTGCATGAAAAACACACTGTACAACAACGTTTGGGAGGTGTTTTTGCAGGAGTCATAAAAATCTGAATTTCTGAGTCTCAGAATGTCTTTGATTTATGTGACAGCAGCACCAGACACAGGGTGGAAAATAAAGAGGAAGATGTGATTTTGCCGTGTTCAGAAGTATACAGGCTTTCTGACATACATACATAGCCACAAACACAAATGAGACTATGTGACGCTGGTAGACAGTAGGTAAGGCTTACAGACACTGGACTCGTACAATTTGACTGGATGGAGGAGGGGCAGCACCCTAAAACATCAGCAGAGAGGAGAGAATAAAAGCATTAAGGTGGAACCAGTGAGCATGGGCATCTCTCCTGGCACGCTGCCACTCCACATTTATTCCTTCAACTTTGTGAAATGTTACTATATCACCAACACAAACAATACAAAATCATTTTCTAAGCAATGGAAGGATTAAATTAGTAAAGATTAGACATGTACAGCAAACAGCATATACAGCATGTAGCACAGTGCACAGTGGAGGAGATATGAACATAGATCAGCATACAGTGCCCTAATGACATTACAGGAATGCTCCAGGTTCAAAACTAGTCCAACTCTATTACCACAAAAAATCATTTTCACACCCTGAATGTTTAAAAACATAGGGAAAACAGTCATCCATGTATAACTAAAATAAAGAAAAAATGTGTTTTTTTGAGTTGTAACTTATCTAAATCATGCTTTTAGTCATGGTTTTAATTGATTTTATTACAGTAATCTCAAGTGAACATGTACAAAATTAATGCTTTGTAGCTATAATTTCTGAAACTGTGTATTTTAACATTTATTCCAGTTGCTTAATAGACTGCAATTAGTACAATACATACATTTTTTGACATACACTACTGTTCAAAAGTTTCGGTTAGTAAGAATGTTTCTAAAATTCGGGAAAACAGTAGCAGTCATAATAATAATAATAATAATACTTTTTTTAATAACTGTTTTCTAAATATTTTCAAATGTAATTTATTCCTGTGATGCAAAGCTGAATTTTCAGCATCATTACTCCGGTCTTCAGTGTCACATGATCCTTCAGAAATCATTCTAATATGCTGATTTGGAGGTCAATAAACATTTATTATTATCAATGTTAAAAAAAGATCACTTTTGATCAATTTAACGCATCCTTGCTGAATAAAATGATCAATTTCATTCAGAATTACTCATCCCAAACATTTCAAAGGTAGTGTACATAGAGATTTATTAAAATTAGGCTTTAATTGTTCAAAAGACTGAACCTGGAAAATTCCTTTAAAATGGACACTGAAGATGGGAAGGAGCAACTCACACAGAATGGACTGTAATATTTGTCCTCAGATCCATTGTAATCAATTTTAGGGGCACAGCACAGAGCCATTTAGAATCTCCATTGGGAAATCATTTTTTAACATATAAACCAGGTGTGTCCAATCCTGCTCCAGGAAGGTCACTCCAGCCAGCTCCACAACACTTCCCTGAAAGGGCCACTGAGTGAGATGGAGTGGATCTGAAGAGAGGGGCATGCTACAGAACCACCTTCAATAAATTCTTCTCCTTACAAGAACGCTTCTTGCTTGCCATTCAAAAACTGCGCAGTCAAATGTAGATAAAGAATAAGAAATACAGGCCACTAAAAAGTGGGCAGCCATTTTTGAGCTCTACCAGGCTCAGGGCTTTAAATAATTTGTAAGAGCCAATTTCATCAATTACAATGATGAAACTCCAATGTTAAACATTGAAAGTCGATAGAAGAGGGGGCAAAAAACAGCCATCAGAGAGAAAGAGAAAAAATGACCATTAATTTACAGCACTTGAAATAGAAACACAAGCCATCGAGAGCAAGATTAATATGAAAAAATGTTAGACATACACATAAGCCACATATTATCTGATGTGAGACACATGACCAAAAGAGCAACAGAGCTCGAGCAGAAAAGAGACTTCCCTCCAGAAAGGGATTATCCAAACCCTGATAGCTGATGCTTTCTGATTTATACCAGGTTCATATTATCAGCTCATAAAACACTGTGACTCACCTGGTTCCCAGCTGAAGGCTTCTTAATTGTTTGATTGGTTTTCTGTTGAGCGCTGAAAGGAGATGTGTATATGGAGCAAAAATCTTTCACGCCATGTTCTTAAACGTGTTTTTTTTTATTGTTATATATTTTTTTAATGACTTACTTTGCGAACCCGATAAAATCTTCATGGTTTGTGTTGATGTAAGAGAGTTGAATCTCTAGTGAGAGTAAAACCTGTTCAATGAACAAAGGCATGAATATGCAAAACAAGATATGACATACATAAACAGCAAATTGTAAGTAAAGTGCTAATAAAGTTCTTTTCAACCACAACTAAACCCTCCCTAAAAAGAGAGACTAATTAGAAAGGTCGTGTGTAGGTATCGGTCTGACCTGGTCTTTGGCTTGACTCTCTCGTTCCCGAATGTGTGTGGTCACTATCCTCTCCGTCTCCTCTCGCAGTTTTGGAAAGGACTCTAACTGTGGACCAAAAAAAAAAAAAAACATTACCACCACAATTTACATTCTTAACTTAAGTTCCTTGTCTTTTTGTCCCTTCTGTACCTTGAAAAAGAAGTGTGCCTAATAGATTTGAATGTGCACTTAAAGTGTACTTCAAATCTTGAGGTATCTAAAGTACTTCAAGTATTTATGTTTAAAACCGTATTTGCAGATAATGTAAAATTAATTCAGTAAAAGGCCACTTGTGTGTACATAATAGAGTTGTTTCTTATCACACTTAAGTTCACTTACTTTAAAGTACATTTTAAAACATTTTAATAATCTTTTGTCGTGCTATAAAGTACACTTATTTTGATGCATTGACTAATATACTTAAACTTAAAGTTAATATGTTAAATGTACTAAATTGCAACTTCATCATTACAGATGTGTAATTACAAAACATTTAAATAAATGACAAGCAAGTTTCAATAGAAATAACTGTAAGCATATTTTAGTTTACCATATATGCCATACTTTATACTTTACTATATTTTAGTTTACCATAAATGCTTCAGTACATGCCATAAATGCAGAAATACACTTCAATTATATTTCAAAGAAAACAGAATAATGAAACTACATATAAGATGTAATTTAGTCCAACCTAAATTGGTCAAAAATCACTCTGCAGTTGAGCTAATTATATTTAATATAAATTTAAACTATAATACATTTTCATGTAATTGCAACATGGAATAACATGGAATTATGTGTTTGAACATGTTACATTCCGTTCGTACTTAAGTATATATTTTTAATTATATCATCTCTGTAATATGTACTCTTTTAAAAGTATAATTTTACAAGGGGTGAATGAACCATTAGTCCATGTTATTCCAATAATAAAATGAGTTTGTCTTGTTAATCTTTCATAAGAATGTAATTACTTCTAATGACTTTCTTTTTCTGCTGATCACTGATCACTTGGGTTATCCAAAGCACTATTTAAAGATTGTTTTAGCAAACTTTTAAAGTAAAATAAGATCACGCTGAATTTACTGGAAACATATTATACACTTCTGTAGCATTATATAATTGTCTTTGACTTACACGTGTCTATGTACATCCATTCACTCACTCACAAAAGGATGTATAAGAGGACGTTGTACCTTGTTGGTACACTGTTGTACTGTGTTGATGAGCTCCTGGATCACCATGTCTACACACTTGAGACACGGCCCTTTAAGCTTCACAATCTGCTTCTTCACTATAGCTTCAAAGGCCATATCGGGAGTGAACAGGCCTGTCCTGAACCAGCAAGAGCAGAGAAAAAATGCAGTACAGGGAGATAACATCTGAATATATTTTGTTATTTAAAAAAAAAAAAAAATAGAAGGAGAGGTAGAGAAAAACATACAGAAAGGCTCTATGTATGAAAATATTTTGGCAAACAGTTTAACATGACTGCCAGAACGGCAAGCATAATGTAAACAGAAAATAACTGAGTGCCCTTTTAAATCATTTGATAAATGTTTGTGACATGTACCTGATGCCATGGATGTTTTTAATGGCATAACTGATCTCCCTTCGTAATTCTTTCTCATCAAACTCCATCTGATGTAGTGGAATGTGAACAGGAAATCAGCATTTGCTCTGATTTCGGAGCTCTGAATGGCATTCAAGTAATTAATGATAATCAATTAATCTTTAAAAAAAATCACCTTAACCAGCTCAAAAGGAAAACGCTCATGAAAGATGCGGTTGATTTTGGCTCCTCCTGAAAGCTCCACTGTGTCCACCTGATCCCCAGATCCCTCGATCCGCTTCTCAAAATCCAGCCCAAAGTGCTGTATCAGCCTGGACAACAAAGAAACAGTATGTGTTTGTGTGTGGCATCTTCAGTTCTGGACTTATCTGCAATCTGTTTGTTCTTTAGGCTGTAAACAAAGGTCTCGTTTATTGCATTAGGTAAAGACTAGCGTGTATGTGTCCATGTTTGTTTGTGTTTATCTGCGCATGTTTATTTATTCTCTGAATTAGTGCGAGTTTATGTGTGTGTGAACCCACTGCATTAAGGCCTTGGTCTTGCGCGAGGGGTCATCTGGGTTCAAGCACTTGTACTCCTCTGCCTCTTTATCCAGTGACAGAAGCTGACCCTGCAGTCGACTGCGTAACGCTGGTAATGTGTCATGAATGTGGTTGGTAAGTTGCTGGAGAGATGGAGAGGGGTTTAGGAGTTAAAAAAAGGGAAGAAATACAATTCAAAGTATAATTTTCCTTTTTTTAAACTGGTCACTACTATGTATTTCAGACATATTCTGTGTAGTATCATTCTCTTGTTGCCTGATTGAGGAGCCTCTGTAAGTATGGAGTGCCCATGCAGTCTGCCATGTGTCTATATGCAGGATGTGACTTGAAGAACCGTCTTTCTGCAGCCAGAGCTGCACTGATGTCCTTTTTTCCCTCAATGTCCTTCTGACTACGGTTGACCACACCAACATAACCTGCAGTCACAACAGGGAGACAGAAATAAATGAAGTAGAGGGGAAAGTTTCTCTTCTTTCAGATACATTCTTTGTTTTATAATGAAGCCTTATTAGAAGTAGGGTGTACGATCAGAACTTACATACAGTTGATTTAATAGTTTACCAGTAATAATAATAATTTACCAGTACCATGACATTTAACTAGGATGCACAGAACAAAAAATATTTAAAAGGATAGTAAACCCAAAAATCCCGTAAGGTCTTCGTTCATCTGCAGAACACAAATGAACAGATTTTTAATGAAATATGAGAGCTTTCTGACCCTCCATAGACAGCAATGTAACTGAACTCTTCCCAGGTCCAGAAAGGTAGTAAGGACATTGTTAATAGTCCATGTGATATCAGTGGTTCAAGTGTAATTTTATGAAGCTATGAGAATAATTTTTGTGCGCAAAGAAAACAAAAATAATAATTTTATTCAACGATTCTTCTCCTTTCAGCACCATTCATGAGAGTACCACGACGCATGTGAACTACTGATATCACATGGACTATTTTATCGATGTCCTTACTATGTTTCTGGGCCTGGGAACATTTCAGTTACATTGCTGTCTATGAAGGGTCAAGAAAGCTCTGGGATTTTATCAAAAATATCTTAATTTGTGTTCTGAAGATGAACGAAGGTTTTACGGGTTTGGAACCACATGAGGAAGAGTAATTAATGACAAAATATTCATTTTTGGGTGAACTCTTTAATAAAAATGTTGCTTTAATGTAATTAAAACATCACACATTTATCATCATGTAATGATTTTAAAAAACTTTTGAATTTTAGAACTTGTCCCTTCACTTTCTTCAATTTTTTCAATCCTATTATATAGTGAATTTTTTTCTTTTAAACATAATGGCTTGTAAGTTTATGTCATAGTTTTTATCAGTATTGCATTTCATTTACACTAGCTGACTCAAGAATATTTAACAAGAAGATTTAGACAAAACAAGCTTTAAAAGATGCTAAAACAGATAAACATTAGAGATATTATTCCTTAATTCTTTCCTTAATTCCTTATTATTCCTTAAAACCTTCTCCAGTAAATCATGAACGACTGGAAAAGTCATGTAAATTCATTGGTTAAAAAGAATAGGATGCCTAAAGGACATTTAGCCAATTGTGAAATTTATTTCAATTATATGAATTCTGAATTTAATCTGTATTTGTCATTTTAAAAATTGTTGAGTTATTTAAATACTGTTGTAGACAAGGAGTCAAAAAGTTTGAAAATCGCTGGCCTAGCCAAAGCATGAGCTCAACTCCGTTATGGCAAAAAATACTTCTCTAGAACTTTAGATTTTAGGAGGGAAAATGTGATTTCTTGAAAGTTCAGCAGTGTTGTGACCCCTTCACAACAAAAAAAAGAAAAAGCCAACGTTCTACAACTAGAAGTAAGTCTGTATGCGATCTGCAGAAATGACTGAGGAATAGGATTTCCAGGGTGTCTTAACTCTTCTCCATGGCTGGACTTCTGTGTGTCTAATGCATTAAGGCAGCAGCAGGAACCATGAAGACTCTGCACCTGGCCCTGTTTTAGTCACTATAGCCTGCAGCAGACTTGCTTGGCAGTGGCCCAGGTCTTAGACCAAACTGCACAGGGCCTCTGCTGAAAGCACATTTCTACATGTGCACTGTACCTCTGCGTAGTGGCAGTAACCTGTTCTCCAGCACGTCCCTGACATCTGTGCCCTTGTCCATCAGATCCAGCTTAGTGATCACACCGATGGTGCGATGGCCTGAAAGAAAGATCAAGTAAAACCAGAAGAAAAACAAGAAGGAAAGACACTATGAAGATGTGAGTTTGCCAAGAGGGGATATAACTGAGGACAGACATGAGCTCTAACCGCTCTTTCCCACTCACCCTGTGGATCCACGTCTTTGGCCAGTTTAAGAGCATCAGAGTTAGCCAGATCCATGTTAGCGGGTGTGACAGCCAGGATGAGACAATTGTCTCTGCAGATGAACTGCATGATCATGTCTCTGATCTGGTATTCAATGTCAGGGGGCTGATCTCCCACTGGTACTTTAGTTATGCCTGGAAGATCTATCAGAGTGAGGTTCAAAACTACAGAAAGAAAGAAGAGAAAAACAAAGACAGACGCGGATATATGGTCAGAGATACTTACAGGAAGGAAAAAAATCTAAATGAGAGGCATAAACACCATTAAAAGGAGAGCAAATATACCTTCAGTCTCATTTATTTTGTTTTGTTTTGAGCTTCTTCTTTTTTTTTAAATCGTTAAGAACACATTAAATTGAGCAAAAGTTATAGTAAAGACTTTTTTGTAACTTTCTTTTTATCAAAGAATCCTAAAAAAATCATGGTTTAAAAATATTAAGCATAAGCAATATTATCATTAATAAGACATGATTCTTGAGCATCAAATCAGCTGCTGAAAATTCAGCTTTGGCATCACAGGAATAAATTACATTGTAAAAGGATGACAATAAATGCAGCCTTTGTGAGCATAAGAGCATTAATGTACATTAATGAATCACTTGTTTTCTGACAATAATACCATTTGGAGAGTAGACACGAAGGTTGATGGGAATGGAGGATATGCCCTTATTTGTTCCCGTGACTCTGTCTGTCTCTGCTTCGATCTCCCGTCGGACATCATCAAAGTCTGTAAACTTCTTTCCTTTACAGTGCAGAAACTCGCCATGCTCTGCGGTGAAGAATGGAAAATATGAATTAGAGAAAGCAGAAGATGATAGTGCCTTAAGAGAAGTGTAATTCATGAATTAAGTTCGCCACTCTCCAAACACTGACTGATTCTGTGTTTAATCTTAACACGGAAGACACTGCCCTCTAGTGTTCAGTGTACATACTCTATAGGCCACATGATATTGGCTATTAACAGATGGAAACTCCAGGCTCTGACTAGATGGTTTATAAAAACTAACCTGTGTAGAACATTATTAACAAAAAGGGACTTGATTGGTTAAAGTCAATAGATTTTAAATTTGTAGGTGTAACTGTGTTACCAAAATAATTTTAACTTTTTATATGATTGGACCTTATTTAGGCATTAAAAAGACTATGTATGCAATTTTTTTTCCACATTTATTGCATTGTGTGACTTTTTGGAGTCAGACACTTCAATCTGTTACTACACCAACAGTGTTTCTATAAAACAGGTTTTGAGTGTAACGATAATACAAAAAAAAGTATTGATTATCATAGTCAGGGGAGTGTAAAAACATATACTTGTAGTGTACTAAAATGTAGACCAGCTTTTGAGCAGTCATCATTTTCAGAGAAAGGTGTTATGGAATTATGTAACAACAGAATTTAAAAGACTGAAACTGAAAAAAAAAAAATAATGCAGCTTTAATGCAGCTCATCTGTTTTAATGAGTCTGTGTTGTACATTTTGGATTGGTGGTTGTTTATTATATTTTGTTAAGGGCAGCAGTAAAAGCCTAATGAAAAAGTAGTGTGTTTATCACTTATACCTGATGTTGAACTGATGAGCTGAAGGACAAGTGGTCTCCTTGTAACAATTCCTGAGCCTCTAGGCAGGAAATCTCTGAAAAGATAGCATTGACCATTATGTCAAAAAAGCTTACACATAAGAAAAAACATACAATAGGCAGACAAATCCTCATACAAGTCAAAGTAGAACTCTCCTTCCATAAAAAAAAACAAAAACCCTACACATAAAACTTCCCTCACATGATACACTGACATAGTCCCTGTCTGAGGCACAGTGCCAGAGACTCCGCATACTTGTACTAGTCCAGTCTTACAGTGAAACCCTAAACCTCGTCCCACCCTTCATGACCCTCATACTCTGATATTTATGGCACGTTTACACACAACTTGTACTGGCCTGTACATTTACAAATGAGTTGTGTGGCAATCTAGCTTTAAATAATCAGAAAGTAGTGAATTCATAATCCAGAACCAGTTCATTTTCACCATCTATGTGCAGAGGATATGAGTGCTGTCTATAAATAAAACAGTCCAGAAGAGGAACTGCAGCTGGATTTGGATATTCTGTATGGGTGATGTTAAAAAAAACCCTACCCCTGTTTAAAGTGCAGAGATATCTCTAAATAAACCAATCATAGTTTGATTACACCAAAAAGTGTAAACGTCATTATAGCTCTATTTGTTAGCTTCTGGTTGATTCATGGTGTGGACCCGTTTGTCTTTGATTTTTCTTCTTTAGCCAATATATTTTGAAAGAGGCAACAATACAATGATGGGAAAAGTTAGCCTTTTCCATGGAAAAATGTGGTTTCCATTCAGTCTGATAAATCCCAGGCTTGAGATGAAGTCACTATGGATGATAAAGATGATAGTGGAAATAGGGTGTGCGCAGATCTAAAACAGAACTATTGCCCAAAATAGAGGGGAAGTCCCACTGGATTAGACCTAGTTAAAGGCATCCAGGGAGAGGGGCAAAATGCAGGTAAATCCATCCGCGGTATAAAGTGCTGCAGTGATCATGTATTTTGTAGGCCAAACCGGAAGTAGCAAAACTCAATACAATCTTAAGTTTTTTGGATTTTTAACTCTTTGAAAACTCTTTAAAAACATTTTCCTTGAAAGCTTGAGTCAGAATAGTTTGCAAGAGTGCAATTATAAACATAAAGCTTTTTCCAGTCTTCTTAAAGACTGGTATAAGCTTTTAAAAGTATCACAAAGGGGGCATTACTGATGTATTTTATGTTGTAGAATAAATGTGAAAATGTCTTGAGCTTTTGTAAACCACAGACCTTATTTCAGGAATTTAACCAAAACCCCATTCTAAAAACCCAGTGACTTCAGGACAAGTGTTAAAATGCTAACTCATTTTTTGGGGTTTTGGCCTACAAAAATCTATCACCCCTGCAGCACTATTGCTAGTAGGCTACTACAAATTGTTGTAGGTGTTTGCTAAAGCAAGTATGACTATTAGTACTCTTCATACTTACAGTAGGGTTACAGATTTGAACAAACCACTAAGTATTGAACTTGAGTGGGTAACTCATCTGTATATTAGCCAAGAAACTACTGTATATGAACTTGCAAGCCAGTCTGTGGTATTTAACTTGAACCCAGGCAGTGAGTCATCTGTGTGTTTGACACATGGCTCACTCGTCTTCAACAAAGTCCTTTACATTTCCAGTCATTCCCAATACTTACCCTTTTCCAACCCCCTCAACAAAGCCCCTCTTGACTCAAATTCTCCAGCCTCATCTTCTCCCCCTTCTCTTTCCTTTCTTCTTCACTATCCACTCATTTCATCCTGTCCCTTCCCCAGTACCCAGCTAGCATTACTGTAGTAAACAGACATGTACAATAATGCAGAACTGTGCCTGTGTGTAACATAGTATGAATGTGTACACACTTCAGCGAGTGTTTAACTGAGCTTTTTCAGATTAAAATAAACATTTTAAGAAATAATTGCAAGATTAATGAAGTAGTTTAAGCAAAAAAAACCAAAAAACATTCCGTCATCATTTAACATAAATAATTTTGTTGATGTTTAGAAGAATGCTCACCCAGCTCTTTTCCATAATCTGAAAGTATACTGTGACACATTAAATTAAAAATTTAAATTCTGTTACCACTTACTCACCCTCATGTCATTCCAAACCCAAAAAACTTTCATTCATCTTTCAAACACAAATAAATATTTTTAATCACACTGAGAGAGTTCTGTGCCTCCACTGAAAGTCCATTTCACCAAAACTTGATGCTCAAAACATAAGCTGAAACGTGCTTGAACCAACATAGTAAGCACCTTTAAGCTTCCGCAAAAATCAGCGAGGTTTGTTTTTGCGAAACAGGCAAACACAGCTGAGCTGTCATTTACCATATTTGATTTAAAAGTGAAAGTGAAGTGACATGTGGCGACCCATACTCGGAATTAGTGCTCTGCATTTAACCCATCCAAGTGCACACACACACCCAGAGCAGTGGGCAGCCATTTATGCTGCGGCGCCCGGGGAGCAGTTGGGGGTTCGGTGCCTTGCTCAAGGGTCTAACCTCAGTCGTGGTATTGAAGGTGGAGAGAGCACTGGTCATTCACTCCCCCCACCTACAATTCCTGCCGGACCTGAGACTCGAACCCGCAACCTTCATGTTACAAGTCCGACTCTCTATCCATTAGGCCACGACTGGTGATCTGTTCTAAATATGTGCATTGGTTACTGTTTATATGAATAAAGGCCTAAATGAAATCTGTTTATCATATAAAGTGATCGTGTCTCTTTAGAAGACTTGGATTAAACTGCTTGACTCGTGGATTACTTTTACAATTTCTTTCTAAACCTTTTTGATGTGTCAAAGTTTTGGTGGAATGAACTTTCAACGGAGGGACAAAAATCTCAGGTTTCACTAAAAATGTCTTAATTTGTGTCTGAAAGATATGAGGGCAAGTAAGTAATGACAAAATATTCAACTATCCCTTCAGTACATTTGGTATTTTCTACAGCTATTCTAAACTTCATATTGCTCCACTTCTTACATTACTCTTATATGTTCTCCTTGGGATGAATCGTTTGTGTTGTAGTGTTCCTCATTTGTAAATGAGGAACACTACAATAATTTATAATTTTTTATAAATCTAAATTTATAAATGCAAATGTAATGCAAACCAGTGTGAGAACCTGGGAAGTTCCTCAAAAGAAAGTTTCCAAACCCATCAGCTAAATTTTATCTCTTCATTTTAAGATGTCTTCTACTGGTCATGTAAAAATCAACCACTTACTCTACTAAACCCAAGCACTATGCTCCCTCTATCAGTGAGATCTAATTTCACTAACCCATTTCTCCGGGCATCTCTGGTGTTCCACTGACTGGCAGTGATACTGAGATAACAGATGGCTGAGGGTGCACTGCTCTCCTCCATTCATATATAACTCATTGCTATGGATACGTGTACTCATTATTTCCTGTGCATGAGCTCTAAGTGGGCCATCATATGACTGCACCATGGAAGTTCATTCTGGTACATAAATGATTCCACTTCATTCCAACATTATTTCATTCAAAAGAAACAAACCTATCGTATGGCTTGAGAAGACAGAATATAGCACTGCTCATGCATTGCTCAAATTATAGCACATGACACTAGCAAAGGTCATGGGTTTGATTCCCAAGGAATGCAAGAACTGATTGAAATATATTTAAAAAAAAATCATAAATGTAAATTGTGATTTTATAGCATTTCTGTAGCTCAAAAACTAGAAATGCCAAGGTCATGGGACAATGCATGACCTGAAAAAATGTATATTTTCAATGCAATTTAAGTCACTTTATTCATAAATATATAAATATATACAGACAGGAAGGAGCAACCTAGACATTCAGCTAGCCAACTCCTTTTGGGTTCTATGGAAGAAATACAAATACATTTTGAGTAAAATGAGGATGAGCTGAGAATTTTCATTCTCCACATATCACTTAATTAAGGAAATTTAATAGGAAAGGAAAATCCTGAGTTATGAGAGTCTACCTTTTTAAACTCACACAACATACAGTGAGCACATTTAGCCCAGTACACACCATTGTTTTGAATGTTTGGTAGATTCTAAAAAAAACCCTAAGAGAACCAAACAAGGAGAATCTAAGTGTGAACACACTAAATCTGTGCTGACAACTTGCTTTTCCCTCCAAAGTGCTATAGGTTCAATCTGTTTTGACATTTGTATAATTCCACATATTTATGACTATTTACATTCCTGACCGTAATTAGTTGTAATGCAATGACACACGGGTAATAGCTGTCATCATGTGTCATCAAGTGTGTAGTCATCATCATCAATATTATGATTTAGTACAGCTTCAGAGATAAATACTACTGCATGTGCAAGACCTCTTAAGGTGTTTCAGAGATGACTGTATTTTGACATACAGTTTGTGTAGTTGCTCCAAGAGAGCTTAAAATCTTTGGTCAACATAACATGTTCTCTATAATAAGCTATAAAGAATGTAAGAGAATCATTAAAAAATAACAACCTGTCTATCCAAAAAAGTAAACTGGGTCTTCAATAACTGCCTGAGAGCATGTTGCCTCAACACACTGACCGAGATTTTAGGATGATGATGGTCAGAGCGCTCGAGTGCCTCCCTCTCAGATAAGCAAGCAGCCTGTTCTCAGTCCGACACACTTATCTTAAGCAGGCGATATCCACTTCACTTCAGCTCACCAAACTGATATGCACTGAGTAAACAATAGCTTTCACTAACAATCACAGCTTCCTGTTGGACAGGCCCAGTCTTTCCATGCGGAAATCAGCACGCAAAGAGAAGATCCTGTGGGCTCCTCTTGCGCAAAAAAAATCAAAGATTATTAAAAACTGTGTGCCTTACAGGGATTCTTAAAGGGGTCATACAATAAAAAACTTTAAAAGTTTGGCATCATGAAGATTTTTTTTCATGTTTTTGAAGGAAGTCTCTTATGCTCACTAAAGCTACATTTATTTGATAAAAATACAGTAAAATAGTAACACTGTGATTGTTACTACAATTTCATTTTTTTTCTATTTTAATATATTTTCAAGTACAATTTATCAAAGCTGAATTTCAGCAGCAGTTACTCAGGGTCACATGATCCTTTATTGTGTTTTTGGGGGAAATTTTATATATAAATTCCCCCAAAACACAATAATGATTGTGTGATTAAAAATAATTAAATAATAATAAAAAAAAACCTTGCTACGTGTACTGCGTTAGGCTAACTGAGACTTATTATAGCACTTGCATATCATTGCTCTTTTGTTGATTTTGATTGCTCCATTGTCCTCATTCGTAAGTCGCTTTGGATAAAAGCGTCTGCTAAATGACTAAATGTAAATGTAATATAATTATACTTTAGACACTGTTACTTTGTTAGTATAAAGTTAGTAAAAAGTTTAACTGTTAGTATAAAGTTTATTTGTATAAAGTTGCAGATGCTTTCATAATGCATCAGGCTATCTCAAGAGATCGAAGAAAACCATTTTTCAAATGGCTTCCCTTAACAAATATAAATGATGGAGAAATCTGTCACACCTACTAAGTGACCAACCAGATTAAGAAAAAAATATTCTTAAAAAAAAAAAGAAAAATAAGTTGCCAGCTTGTTTTAATGATCCGTATTGTCCAGAGAAAATGAAGTCAGTCTTCAGATTCTGCATGGCTCATGGACATTGGCTTGGCAGGCCATTAGACAGATGGAGGAAGAGGTAGTGACTGCTCCCGACTACAGATGAGACCATCTGCACCTGCTTCAGTGATACAGTTCAGTGCCTCTGCAGAAAAGTGACTCAATTCACCATCACTAGCCGATTAATCAGTCCATTTTGAGTTTATCGCCAACGGCCAATGAGTATGTCCACATGGCCATGTAATATTTTTTCCTCTTTTGATAGAATCTTGATAGGTCTATAATCAACCTTCAGTCACCCTGATATCTCATTTAGGCAGGCTATTGACATTGTCTTGTTATTAAAAACACATGGTTTGACCCATAATCATGACATTAATAACATCTTAGCAAATCTCTGGTATGTTGAACTGAACTATTAATTATAATCAACAACTGCAGTGCCCAGTTATGATGGTGTCATACCTGCCCACGAAATTTTCCAGGACAGAGCTTTTGCCTGCGCTCTGACCCCCGACCACCGCGATCTGCGGCAGGTCCAGGTCGCAGGTCTGTCCGATGGCACTGAAGGCGTCCTGCAGCCGGTTCACCAGCGGGATCAGCTCCTCCATCCCCCGGTTGCCCATGGTTACGGAGCCGCGAGGATGCGGCTCAGAAGACAATTCTCCTTTGCTATATTAAAATACATACATTAAAATTGCGAGAGAGAGAAAACAACGTGCCAACTTCAAATAAGGGAAGTTTTTTTCCCCCCCTCAGACATAGCATTTTAAAGCAAAACCACTAAAATAATACTGCGTAACTTAAAAATACAAAGTTTTTATTATTATTATTTATTTATTTTTTCTTTTGCTTTACAAAGTAAACCTATTGAACATACTAACCAGTTTCGTTTGTAAATCGCATGCAGTTTAATTACCTGAAATGAGTTTTTCCGAGCGTTTGGTCCTGACAGACGAGAGTAACGGCGCTCGTGCGCAGCAGCGACTGAACTTAAAAGCACACACACTTTCTATACACGACGAACCCAACGAAACTATAAGCCGACATATAAAGAAACCACTTGAACTATCTCCAGTGGAAGTCGCCTGTTTTATCCGCTCGTTTGTCCTGAACTCAACTTATGGTCGAAACCTGACAGCAACTGTCCGCTCGTGGAGCTCGCGTGCGCATGCTCACGCAGACGCCACTCCTCTGATCAGAATCTGGAGGTACAGATTTGGTTCTCTAAAAAAATGCTTTTTTGACTATTATGTAATGCACACAGATGTATGAGGTACAAAAATAAAAATAAAAAAATATCCGAAGTCATTTGAAAATGTAAAAAGTTTATGTTGATTTTGATTTTGTTGATTTCGATTGCTTCTATTGTCCTCTTTTGTAAGTCGCTTTGGATAAAAGCGTCTGCTAAATAACTAAATGTAAATGTAAATGTAAAAAGTGACGTAGGTTAGTCTACTAGTGGCACTGTCCTTCCACAGTCTGAACAGGTCTGTATATTAATAATATGTACAAACACAAACATCAAATGCAACTGGTTACTCTAACGGCAATTCAGCAAAAGACAAAACTTTAAAAAGTGATTACTTAACTTATTTACTCTGCAGTTATTGCGCGTCGCTCGACTGGAGAGTAAACAGTGCACGTGCACGGGATAAAAATAATACTATTGTTATGAAATTACATCAATATAGTATAAGTTAAATTAGTTTTCTATAGAGCTTTTAAGTTAAAAATAAATACAGTGACATGGAACACCAGAAGTTGTATAAACAAAGCTAAATTATATATAAAATTAGAATTGTTTCTATACTTTACAAGCAAACTAGGATAGTTATGTGCATCTAGGTAGTAGCTAGTTACTATATGTTTATTGTTTAGTTTGTTTTTATGGCCCCCACCCCTCAGTGCGTGACACTGTAGGGTACATCCACCCTCATTTCAGTACAATAGGCTCATCCAGTAAAAATAACACTGCACAGCCATTACAGGGTTGCCAGATAGTTTGCTTCTGTATTAATTCAACAGTGCATTTCCCTTTACAACAGTACTAAATTTCGTTTATTGTGTCAGTGAGTGAAGAATTCCTAAAAGGTATATATGACTATGAAAAAAAAAAAAAAACTTGATATTTAATTTCAAAGAATTTATGATTATTTTGGTTTTATTTCTGTTTCAGGACCATTACCCTGATTCACTCTTATTGTTTGATGAAAGAAGGACTTTGAGACAACAGTATTTTCTTTTAAATTTTGTTTTTGAGGTTGTTTAAACTTAAAACAGTCCAGCAAGATGTTATGTAAACTCTAAACAATCATTATTGGGGTTTTTACGAAAATATTATTTTACAAGAATTTCAGTCTTTCTACCTCAAATGTAATGTTATTTGCAGCTGTTTATTTGTAATTACTTGTAAAAATGTATCAGCAATTTCTGAGTGAAAATGTTCACCTCCAAATTATTTTCAGTGTACTCACCCTAGAAGTTTAATTTTATCTGAACATAAAGTGCAGTCCCTATATTGCAATTATTTGCCCCATAAAGTGCAACAGTGATGATGGATCTTTCCATTTAGATATAGATCATCAATGCTAAAGATTGTTATAGTTTCATATATACACAATATATGCTTAAACATCTTACACTATTTTGCTGTTCTTTCAAAAGGCAGGAAAAGAAGGGTTTCATTTATTTCAGATGGAATTTGCCCTAAATGTTACACAATGTCTAAACAAACTGTGATGGTTGCTTTAAATATCAGTCAGACAATCTCGTCCTTTTTAAGTAGACATCTTGTTTTGTTTTTTCTGGAATAAGTTGCAATATGGACCAGGCTGTATGCCATTTTTTCAAAGGTTTTGTGACATAAGACTACAGCCAAGTTAATTTCTTAACCTTGAAAATGATGCACATTTTTTTCAAGTGAAACCAGATGTTTATTTTATTATTTTTGATTTTAGCGCCAAATTTTTCTCAATCTTTAGATGACTTTCAGGTCACTCAGCATTGCATTAATGTCTATTTGAGGCACACATGGTGCAGTCTGGGTGCTGGCACGAAGTGTCTTCTGTAGGTCTCTTGCTGTCTGCTGTAATGTTTGTGGAATGGTGTGAGGTTTGTGCCCCTCTCCTGAACTTCTGCAGCACAGCAGCACCTCATTGACTTCACCCTCGATTCCACGTGAGAACACGCACGGGAACACGGCTTGAACACGTTCAAGAACTGACTTCCTGAGAGCCGAGTCACGACACACTAGGTTCAACATGAACAGTCCTGTGAGGGGAAACAAAAGAAGAGTAATCATTGGGAAAAAAAGCCAAATGTACAAATCACAAAATATCTCAGCATCAGAACTTTCAATTATAAAAGTGATCATACAACTTTAAGTGCTTACCTCGAGGGGTTAATAAGCTGTAAACTTTCTTCAGAAGTGATGTTTCTACAAAGGCAGGTGGAGGGCAGCTCATGCCCAGGGTGGTGTCTTTGCTATCAACGTCAAACATGATGACATCAAAAGAATGTCCCCCTATATAAGTGCAGAAAAAAATAATACAGTAACTTAGTAGATACTTTGGTATAAAAGGAACAGGTTATGCAGCCAAACACATAAATCCCTCTATCGCTTCCACATTAAACAGACGACCAGTAGATATCATGATTCTCCCATGCATTAAGAAGCATAACAAATACAGGAGTTCATGTAAATGAATGCATATTATTTATATTTTTATTAAAATCTATACATCATATGTATACAGATAAATGAGGTTGCCACATTTTTGAGTACTCGCCAGCTTTTTTTTAATCAGCAAACTTCAAAGGGGACCACAAGATGACTTAAAATCACTTAAAATGAGACAAAAGAAACTTTAAAATGACCTA
The DNA here is from genome assembly GCA_021397915.2 of Tor tambroides. NCBI lineage: Eukaryota > Metazoa > Chordata > Actinopteri > Cypriniformes > Cyprinidae > Tor > Tor tambroides. The sequence continues at coordinate 130,581 of JAFVLL020019533.1, forward strand.
AAAACAACCCCAAAAATCTTATTGCAATTAACTTCCTCAATATTTTTTTTTTTTCTTTTCTCCACTAGATATATGAGGTAGCCTAATTTTAAAATTTGTTTTCAGACCTGGAAAACTCATGTAAATTAATAAAATTAATTGTCAAAACTGAGAGTAAAACATATTTTTAAGAAACTTTATCCTTATCCAGTAAATCACGAAATTTGGAAAAACATGAGGCCTTTGACTATTGTTGTGGATAATAGGGGGCCTTGGAGTCAAAAAGGTTTAGAATCACCCTCACTCTCCAGTGTTTTGATGTGCTCCAGTCCATCTCCCAGTGTAACGTTTAGCCTCTCGTCGGTCTGAAATCCAAACCAGGTCTGAGCCACTTCCAGCACAGCTGGGTCCAGTTCAACCACCTCCACCCGTGCACATGGCACAAAGTCATGCACAAACTGGGGTAAACCACCGCCACCCAGTCCCACCAATAAGACAGACACTGGGTGATCTGTTGGAAAACATGTGACAGACTAATCAGAATAGATTTTTTCTGAATTATGCAAATCGTTGAGAAGAACTGACATTCAACACCGTAAAAGTGGTCATGTGCTGTATTTCAGTCTTCTGAAGTTATACAACATCTCTGTGTAAGGAACAGATCAAAATCTACCAGTTATCAATCACTGTATCAATATACTGTAGTAACCAAACATGCTGTGTCATTTAGACAATTCTGGATACCTGCTAGTAGGGCTGCAGGACTCTGGATAAATGCAGAATCACAATTTTTTGGTTAAAACAGACATCACGATTTTGAATAAACAACTACAACAATATAACGCAATTTATTAGAGGTTCTGACAAAATGTCAATTACTGCAGTCTATTCTAGAATTATTTGTAAAAAATTCAGTTTGAATGCATGATTCAATGACTTACTCATAAAGACTTAACATGAATGAATAAGCTTTTTTGAACAAATCCTTGAATGAATGATTCATCGACAAATACATTATTTATCAGTCACTTGTCGCCATCTACTGGCGGAATGATGTATTGATACAATCTTTATTTGGAGTTATGTTCAAAAGGTGATTTATTTACTTTATTTTGATTGCTACCATAGATATCAGTGTTTATATCCAAACTAAAAACTTTTATCATAGTTCTTCTGTGAATTTAGGATTTTTGTAACAAAAATAACCATACCGTGTGGTTAAGCTGTTTGCGAAGTTGTTTCATACCTACAGTATACATGTAATTATGCATAATTTATTGTTATTATAATAGTAAGTACATGTAACGTGTAACAAGGACACCTTAAAATAAAGTGTTACCTAAGATTTTTATTTCTTTGTTTATTTATTTATTGAAAGAAATTAATATTTATATTCAGGAAGGACAAATTAAATTGATCAAATGTGACATTCATAATGTCACAAAATAGCTCTATTTCAAATAAATGCTGTGCTTTTTAATTTTCTATTTATCAAGGAATCGTGAACAAAAAAGTATTATGGTTTCCACAAAAATTATTAAGCAGCACTTTACCCTTCCAGGCAATAAATAAATCCATTTATTCAAATAAAAACAGTTATTTTTAATTGGCATAGCAGTACACAATATTTCTATTTCTGACTATAGTATTTTAAGTACACAATCCATCTTTAATTAAAAAGTTCAACAATACCATCCCTTTTGAATGTAAACGCTTTAAACTTTCACTAGGCTTTTTAATGCTAGCACACTTACCTTTATTATTGATTGCATCCATTCCTAACATGGCTAAACCCGCAACCATAACTTCATGGTGTATACAGCAGAGAAAACCTCTGTCCACAACGCGATCTTTAACACCCATTAAAGCAGGGGCTTCAGCAACAGATGGTTTGGATTTTTTCTTGTTCTTCTTTTTATGAGCAGAAGCTTGCAAAAGAGACCAAACACTGAAATAAATCTCCAGTTGTTCTATAAGCATTGCAGAATTCAAGCACAGCGGTAACACACCTGTGGCGGCAGACCGGAGTCTGTTCTCTGACTGCACCAGCTGAGAATTGTTCATGAAGATCAGCCTGCGATAGAGGTGACCATCCTCTCCTCTCACATCCTCCACAGAATACTCTCCAGTCAAAGCACTGACCCCTCGCCCGATGACTTCCCTCCACCCCAGATCTCCTCCCACAGACAGGAACGGCACCTATACCAGAGGAATTGTGAAAGAGAGTGCATGCATGAGCGAGGAATGCGAACAAGATCAAGAGCAAATACAGAGCAATGCATGTTGTTCCTGTGCACCTGCTGATTGACTGGCATTCCAGGAGGCGCGAGTTCCATCACCATTGGAGAGAGCTCTGATTGGACAGCCTGCATGTCCTCATACTCCTGATCTCTATGCATCGCCACAATGACCAGGCGTCTGAATTTTGCACTGGACGCTAATTGAGTCCGGCCTTCAGCCGAGCCATATAACCAATCAGACTCACGGCCTTGAGGAACTAAAAATAAAAATAAAAATATATTAATGAAAGTAAAATTGTGTATACACACAGACACACAAACACACACACACACACTCATACAGACGCATATATATAAACAAAATAGAAAATATTATAATATTTCTTTATATCTGTTATAATATATCTTTTCTTTATATATATTAATCTGCAATCCATAACCTACTTGAAAAACTAAGCCAAATCAAAGTCAACCAACAAAATCATGCAAAATAGATAAATAAATCATTAAATAAATTCACCTTGAAATAGTCCACGTGACATCAGTGGTTCAACCGTAATTTTATGAAGCTACGAGAATACTTTATGTGCGCAAAGAAAACAAAAATAACGACTTAGTTGCGTTGCTGTCTATGCAGGGTCAGAAAACTCTTGAATTTCATCAAAAATATCTTAATTTGTGTTCTAACGATGAACGAAGGTCTTACAGGTTTGGAACGACATGAGGAAGAGTAATTAATGACAGAATTTTCATTTTTGGGTGAACTATCCCTTTAATTCTGCAGTTAACCAATCAGATTTCAGATTCAGATTCCATGTATATTTGAAATAGTGTGCACCAGTGCCTGCCCACATTCTTTATTTAAGAGTTAACAAACCAACCAGCTACAAAGGTGAATCACAATATTTCAAATTGATTAGTTGATGTGAAGCAAAGAAGTATTTGAAAACTGATCAAAAAGGCAAAGGTACAAAACTGGCTACTTAAATCAGGGAAAGCTACAATCTGATTAAGCCTTGCAAATGACTAAAATGTTCTTTTGGCTTTATTTGCTTATTTCAATTCCCTAATTGGTGGAAATTTCATTGCAAAATCATGGGTAATGTAGTAGTGTTTACCCATAACTGTTAAAACACAATTATTTAAGAAAAAAAGTTTTTCTGATTAACACTGATTAACAACAATAGAACCGTCTTGAACAATTTATGAGTTGCCATTAGAAATCAGTTCTGCTATGGAGAAAATGAATGGGATTTTTACTTCCGGAATCCAACTGTTGCACTCTGTATATAGGTAAATATACTTGGCCTATGACAGTGATCTTCACAATGAAAAGGCAAAAGAACCAAATGCTCACCGATAAAGATGGCGAAGTAATTACTCCGTGGCAGCTTGGCAGAAGGCAGGCTATCCTGCACTGTCAGAGTGTATCGCGGCCGGCCGGTGGCTGCATGGCACAGCGTGAGGGACGGTGTGCTGCTAGCATCTGTTCCCCCTCTGAGCTTATGCAGCATTAGATTGTAGGCCTGTCTCTCCTTCACAGCAGACAACAGCTCCGGTACTGACGCAAGTCTAGTGGGAGCACCATCTTCTCCCTGACACAACTCAAGCACTGCAAACGGAGGCGCTTGGCGGAATTTGGTGCAGACCAGAACGAATACAGGGAGGGCGAAGGAGGAATCAGACTCTTCCTTCTGCTGTCCACTAAGACAATGAATTCGTACAGCCCAGCCCTGGGCGAAATGTTCCACAGCCAGCTTTATGACGTGCTCCTGGGCTAAAGTTACGCAGACATACCGGCCCCCCACAGCCAAAACTCTGCCAACTTCTCCCAGCATCCTGCCTGCAAGTGCACCGTCCTCTTCTGAAGCCATGGCATCGAGCGTGCCCTTATCCAGAGCCACCTGAAAGCTCCCGCTCTCAAAGCCTGTCTGGGTGGCGTCCAGCTGCTGGAAGGTCAGGTCAGGACGGCGCTCTGCGTTCCGCTGGTTCATGTGCGACACCACCGTCTCACTGATGTCAATGTTGGTTAACTGATGGTAGCCAACATCATAGAGCTGTTCACTCAGCTCAGAGTTACCACAGCCCACCACCAACACCTGCAGCAGAGAACAAGAGTTACAATTCTAATTATAAGGCTACATAACTCTTGTACAATCTACAAGATGTTTACTATTATTTTTATGTATCAGGAAAAAATACATTTTTATTTTGGTTTCTTCATTGGCTATTAAAAAATAGGTCAGTCATTATTTATTGTAAATATCCCTGATATCCAAGCTCTTCTTAACATGTTCATGAAGGAATTACAGAATCATTCTGTAGAATCAGATTTTCAATGAATCAGTTGTTCTAGTTCACAAAACTGGCTTAGAAACTTGTTTGAACCATTTTAATCATATATATTTAATAATATATGGTACTTTTACAGCATGTACTTGTGAAAACAATAGACAACTGCATAGAACAGATCAACCAGCACAATTCTTCAAAATTTCTCAATTTTGTGTTCCAAAGAGGAAAGAAAGTAATGTTTGAAATTAAAGGAATTATGAAATAATAAATTTTTTAAAAGTTCAAAAGTTACGGGATTGACAGAAAAAATACAGTAAAAAAAGTGAAACTGTGAAATATCATTACAATTTAAAACAACGGGATTCTGATTTAATATATATTTAAATGTAATTTATTCCTGTGATGCAAAGCTGAATCTTTAGCATCATTACTTCGAGTCTTCAGTGTCACATGACCCTTCAGAAATTATTCTAATATGCTGATTTGGAGTTTAAGAAACAGTCTTAGTTACCTTATCACGAGGTTTAATGTATTTATGCAGTACACCGCAGAGGGAGTTGTAGTCTCCGTACCACTCGAAAGCCTTCTCTCCTCTTTTATGGAAAAAGCGCTCCCAGTAGTCCGCAGAGCTGAACTCCTCAGCGGTGCGAGGCAGTAAACTCATGCTTATGGATCAGATCCTCCAACTCCGTCTCAAATAATCTCAATTCAGAATTATCAGATGAATTAAAACCTTTTTCCCAGGCCGATAAAACTACTTTACTAAGTGCATCAAAGGCCAAATACTGGTGAAATTATTTCTATTCTGCAGTCGTTGACATGTAATGACGCTCTCCCACATGTTTTGCACTTCCCACCCGGAGTGATTTTACAGAAGGACGGCATTGAGCATCCAGCGATTGGTCAGTGTGTGAGGAGGGCGTGTCTATAGTGTAGTGAAAACGTTCTCTGATTGGTGGAAGTTTTAGATCAATGAATACGATTGGTTTATGGTGTGACAGAGCCGAGTGTTTTACAGTTCCGACAGTGAGTTGTTGTATGACCGAAACAGGCTGAAGCATGGCAGTACCGACCGGCAGAGCTTTGGTGTTTGTTACCGGGAACGCGAAAAAACTGGAAGAGGTGGGAGTGCGGCGTGTTTAAAAATACTGACTCAGCCACAAACTATCCAATTTAAACACACTCTAGAACAAAATATGAATATGTGTCTGGACTTGCATTGAATGAATAGTCTCTGCTCACATGCCATGAAACACTATAAGATTTAAGATTTGAGTAGCTTCAAGTCCAGTCCTCACTCATAAATAAACGCCTTTTGTTGGTTAGTGGTTTATATAGTCTTAAAGATAATTTTTAGATTCTAGTTCACCTAATGCACACGCTCGAGCTATTTGCATAATTGGGCTACAAAATACGTCCTAATTATGTGTGTGTGTGTGTGTGTGTATATATATATATTCAGAAATAGTTTTCAATGAGCTTTGCAATTTTTGCGACCTGCTATCCAAATTTAGGGCTTGTCTAAATGCGGAATAAATCCACGAATTTGTAATTTTCTAACAATAAACAATAAAATAAATTTTTACATTCAATAGATAAAATTTGTTTAAAAACAGATTGGACTAGGTCAAAATTTGGGCTAAAATAAAATAGTTTAATTTAGCACAAAATGTGTAATATTATGTTTTTGATCATATTACACATTTTGTGCTAAATTAAACTATTTTATTTTAGCCCAAATATATGCCTATCAATCAAATAATCTCTTGTTCAAACAGGTAGTTCAGATCCTTGGTGACAAATTTCCCTACAAACTGATTTCTAAGAAGATTGACTGTAAGTACTTGGCTATTATTCTTCTGCTTTGTTGACTTACAATATCAAGTACGCTGTTGCTGTATTTGTAATGTGATTATGTCTTCTCTTGCAGTGCCTGAATATCAAGGGGAACCAGATGATATTTCTATACAAAAGTGTCAAGAAGCTGCAAGGCAGGTTTGTAAATTGTGCATCTTTTTTACTCTGTTTCCTTGGTTGATGCCTCAGACATGATGTTATGTGTTTTGTGTGAAGGTGGATGGGCCAGTGCTGGTAGAAGACACCTGTCTGTGCTTCAGGGCACTAGGAGGACTACCAGGACCGTACATGTGAGTCTGGCTCCTTTAAATTCTGTAAATATAAAACAGTGATATGGTGTAAGTATGTTTCACAGTGCATTAAATTATTTTATGTTTTTCACTCTTCACAGAAAATGGTTCTTGGATAAACTGAAGCCAGAGGGTAAGACACTTTAATAAAGATTTAGGTTACTACTGAATACTGTTATTTTAGCTTAATTGTCAGTCATTTTTTATGAGAGTTTTTTTTGTTGTTGTTGTTGTTGTTGTAAGTTTAGCTTTAGTTCAGTTTTAGTTGTTATTCTTTCTGTGTTGGTAATCATAGTGCTTAAACAAAATTTTAACTAAATTAAAATCGTTTCAGTTAGTTGCCAAGTCAACATTTCTGATTTTCATTTAGTCTACAGTATGTGTAACACTTAATATTATTATTTTATGTCATTTTTATTTCAGCTTTATTTCTTAAGAAGTCATATTTAGTGCAGCGGCAAAATTAGCAATATGCACACTGAGCTGTTTTCTTTATGTTTGTAGGATTGTATAAATTGCTAGCTGGTTTTGAGGATAAATCAGCCTGGGCTCTGTGTACATTTGCTTTCTGTGCTGGAAAAGATGAGCCAGTTCAGCTGTTCAGAGGAAGAACCGAGGTGAACATGTTTATTTACTGTCTCATCAGGGCCATGGTGAAGTGGTTTTTACATTGATCTTTGGTGTTCATACGGGCAATGCGAGATTGATACTCTCATCTTGTTTCCCCTCTCTATTCCCCATCATTTTCTCTTTCCACTATCATCGTCAATGAATAAACTGAATCCCTTGACATATATAAGCTCCACAAATTTATAATGTACATTACTGCTCAGAACTTTAGGGTCAGAACTATGTTTTAATGTTCTTGAAAAAGTTTGTTATGCTCAAAAAGGCTGCATTTATTTGATCAAAAAATAGTAAAAACAGTATTACAGTTTTAAGTAACTTCTTCTATTTGAATATATTTTAAAATGCAATTTATTCCTGTGTGGCTCCAGTCCATTACTCCAGTCTTCAGTGTCACATGATCTTTCAGAAATCATTCTAATATGTCGATTTGGTGCTCAAAAACATTTCTTATTATCAATGTTGAAAACAGTTGGGCTTGATTAATAGAAAAGTGTTTATTTGAAATAGAAATTTATTGCAACATTATAAATGCCTTTAATGTCAGTTTTATTGCATCCTTGCTAAATAAAAGCATTCATTTCTTTCAAAAAAAAAAAAATCATACTGACCCGAAAGAGATGGTGTATATTAATGTTTCATTGAACGTTGTACCATGCAGGTTTTGATTCCTACCTCCAACATTTCTAATCATTTTTTCAGGGCCGTATTGTTGAGCCCAGGGGCCCAAGGGATTTTGGCTGGGATCCTTGTTTTCAGCCTGATGGCTATGAAAAAACGTGAGTATCTTTTTTATAACTTTGCAGTTGTGTTTCTCAGGTATACCAGTAGGTGACAGTATTGGACAAAGTAAATCCTCTGAAAATACAAATATTTATGAAAGACTTTTCCTACAGTCCATGTGATCTACATTACAAGAATACATGCTTTATAAAAAATTGTTTTACTCATCCTCAGACAATGAAACACTGACAAGGAATCAAAAGCATTGAGTAAATTTCTGGCAACAGTAGGTTAAAATGAATGCCAAATAAATTTGTCAGATAAAGTTAGCCATTAAATCCCTTTTTATTTTGATAGTGATTTTGTTTTTCTCATTCCTCTGTGCTGTGTTTCTGTGGGCAGTTATGCTGAGCTCCCTAAAGAAGTGAAGAACAGCATCTCCCATCGGTACCGTGCCCTGGCAGCCTTGTCGGAACACTTCTCCAAGCTTAACGACGCACCAGAGACCAAGCGCGAAAAACACCAAGACTGAGTACTGTTCTCTTTCCGAGCAGATTCAGCCAATCGGAGCTTAGTTTTGCTCATCAGGCTTTGGCTCGAATCAAAGCACTAATGTGCTGCTCATAAACGGTTTTAAATGTACTCCATCCTTATTATCTTTTAAATAAATGCATTGTTTATAAAAATCACAGTACATCTGCATCTTTCATTTTCACAATTAATTTCAATTGGTAAGGACTCTAATTTATCATTAGCCATAGTAATTACAATTGTTTTATATAGAAACAGTTTATGGAGTCTCCCCATTTGGTTTTCTTAGTAAACGTGTGTGTGTGAGAGAGAGAGAGAGAGAACACAGAGCAGGTCTGAGGATAGATACGTGGGGAATTCAGACTCATAAATCTTCAGGATGTTCCTGTGACACCTCCTATTTGTTCATCTGCCCTCTGCGCAGGGGGGATGTGACTCTGTATTACAGTTATATCATCTACTGTTTGTGTTTCTCATTATTAATGGCATGCAGGCAGTGTTTGCACTGCTGTTTCTTGCATTCTCTCTCTCATTCATTCACTCACTCACTTGCTCGTTCACTTTCTTTTCCTTTCCCTCTTTCCCTCGTGACAAAGAAGCCTTTATTGGTACCACATGCATATGGATGCATCTGATCCAGAAAGCAGCCTCCCAATACTCTCAATGAAGGTTCTAGAACATATTTTAGTTGGGGAAAAAAGATGTAATATCCTTGCTATTGTTCATACTTGTTAGGGAGGTCTATTCAAATCACTGAAAATTCAACATTGCATTACAGGGAAAAATTGCATTTGTAATTTTTAATTGAAACTTCTTTTAAAGCATTAAAAAGTATTTTGAACTGTAGCGTATGTGTGATAATATTTGCATGTGATATGCTTGTTACTGACAGCCATAACTCAGGCTCACTCATAGTACCATAAATGCTTGTATAAGAATAGGAGCAATAAACTGCTTTTGGTCTGCATATCCTCTAGTTCAAGGTCTCTGACTTGATCCATTCAGTTTTTTTAAAGAGTGCAACATCAAGTACCTAATGTTAAATTCATCAGAAAGAAGACTATTGTCACTAAGCTACAAACCATTTCTAGGACTATAAAGCAAATATTTTAAATTTATTACCCCGGATCATGACTATATATCTTCTAGGCTCAAATTTCAAACCAAAAAATAGTTGCTTTTTATTCATTCAGAGGCCTTTTACAATGGATATGCACCCAAATTTCGTTCGGAGCGCTGTGGAGGGAAAGAATTTTTAAAAGCACCTGAGGTTTGAATTCCTCATGGTTGCACGGGATGATTGGGATGCAAACAACTGCTGAGAGAACTGAGAGCAAATGGCTAGGGAAAATATCTCCGGTATTCAGAAGCCTGTGCAAACTGTCTATGTCCAAACCACATCAAAACACGGGCCGCGTCCCTGTCCCAGCTCCTGCTGGGCTTGTGGGAGTGAGCCCATAAAGATCAAGGAGTGGCATCTATGGAAAATAAAGAAAGATGGTGAGAAATAGGCACCTTATGACCCTCAATTATACACAACAACATTCCTCAACTCCTAATCGTGTGGAAATACTTTTGTCTAACGCTTTCCGAGTTCACAATGTGTAAACATGTTGTCGGATGTCTGTCTAGTGGTTAAAATAAGTGTTTAAGGTGAAAAAAACATCCTGTAGTTATTAATACTTGTTATGCAACCAAAACCATGAGCTGTCTGGAGAACTGCCTTTGGGTATTTTTTCAAAAAAACTATATGTGCAAATTTGGTTGATGCACATATATTATTACATAATATATTAAATAATATATTAAGTTTGGAGTCGGTAAGATTTTTTTAATGTTTTAAAAGGAGTGTCTTCTGCTCACCAGGCTGAATTTATTTGATTAAAAATACAGTAAAAACTGTGATATTGTGAAATTATATTGCAATTTAAAGTAGCTGTTTTCCTTTTTAGTATATTTTAAAATGTAATTTATTCCTGTGATGCAAAGCTGAATTTATTAGCTTCATTACTCCAGTCTTTAGTGTCACATGATCCTTCAGAAATCATTCTGATATGCTGATTTGCTACTCAAGAAACATTTCTAATTATTATCAATGCTGAAAACAGTTATGCTGCTTAATATTTTTAATATTTTTTTCAGGATTATCTGATGAACAGAAAGAACAGCATTTACTGGAGATAGAAATCTTTGTAACCTTATAAATGTCTTTACTGTCACTTTTGATCAATTTAATTCATCTTTGTTGGAAAGTATTCATTTCTTGCACAAAAACAAATCTTACTGTCCACAAACCTTTGAACAGTAGCATATATAGATATAAATATAACTGTCCATTCAATCAAAACTACAGAGACTACAGAGTCTCATATGCTCTAATGGACCTGTAACTTCACACGTGAGAAAGTGATCACTAATTGTGCGGGTGAATGAGGCCATAAACTGCACTCTTACTCTGCAAGATGTCCCATAAAGTGCAGGAATCCAGTATAAAAGGTCATAATCGACCGCAGCATCTTTGCAGTGACCCATCAGGAGGCCTTCACAAACACCTGGCGTTCTCCTCCTCATCTTCAGCGGGACATTTTTGTGGCGTAGCACCTACAGATCTGGTGGAATGATTGGACACACAGTTCCTGTTTAGGGGAAATGTGTTTATTGCCTTGTTGACTAGACAGCAGCAGGTGAGCCAATGTTTCACGAACATTGTTTAAGGCGGTTTAAAGGGTGAAGTGAAAAGAGAGGCTTGTGCCAGAGTTAACAAATGACAGAACAAAGATACATGAGAAAGCTCTGTTTTTCATATCACTTTGCCATATTCAGTGGAGCCCAAAGTGAAACCCAATGTTTTTTTAAAACCTGGAAATAAGCATCTTTTAAAGATTTGAAATATTTTAAAAACAAGAGTTAGGAAATAAATTCAAAATATCTAAGATTTAGCTTTTTTTCTGTGTCACTAATGAAATAAGTATATCTGAAAAGGTCAATTTTTTTTTTTTTTTTTTTAACAAACATCAAAGTTTATGCAGTTCAAGTTCTGCTGTCATGAATGCCAAAGGATGATGTAATAAATATTGAAATTAAATTTCATTCATTTAATTTCATTTAATTAAGCTAAATACTAAAATGATTATGCTGAGTACAGAATGTGTAATCAAATATATTTAAATTGCAAAATGCAAAGTAGAAACAATTTCACCAATGGTCTCAGATTTTTGGACAATGAAAATATGTTTTCACACCCTGATGAATAAGATATGTGTAAGTTAAAAGAATAGTTTACCCAAAAATTTAAATTTGCTAAAAATTTACTCAGGCCATCCAGCACGTAGATGAGTTTGGTTTTTCATCGGAACAGATTTGGAGAAATTTATCACTTTCTCACCAATGGATCCTCTACAGTGAATGGGTGCCGTCAGAATCAGAGTCCAAACAGTTGATAAAAAAACATTTGTTTAGAGCCTTTTTTGTATTCTTTCACTTGTACACTTGTAAACACTTGATCTGTGCATAATTCTCTCCTGATTCAGACAAGATTACTTTTTCACTGGAGGAAGCAATATTATAGATAGAGGACTCATATTTTAACAACTGTTTAAAGTTAAAAATATTTTAATGATGCATTTGCTTCTTGCAAACACGCAGATCTTTGCTTCACGAGACATGAACTGATGGACTGGAGTGGTGTGGATTACTTGTGGATTATTGTGATGTTTTTCTCAGCTGTTTGGACTCTCATTCTGACGGCACCCATTCACTGCAGAGGATCCATTGGTGAGCAAATGATGTAATGATAAATTTCTCCAAATCTGTTCTGTTGAAGATACAAACTCATCTACATCTTGAATGGGCTGAGGGGGAGTAAATTTTCATTTTTGGGTGAACTATTCCTTTAATTGTAAAGAACACTAAACTAAAACTCATCCTGGTGCACTTATGGTCTTGAAAACACATGTAATACTAAGTAAAACGGCAGCATCCTCTGTGGACACGATTCGGAAGTAAATTTGACCTCTGGTGAACTCTAATCTTCAGGACACATGGCAGTTTTGACCTGTGTCATGGTGTTTAAAGTCTTCATGACAGTAGGTAAACACCTCACTGGGAAAGATTGATGCTTTCTGTTCCATCACATTCAGCAGCACAGCAATGACTAATGCATCCGGAGACATGGATGCTTGATTGAGGACTGCTGTGGGGTCAAGGTCAGTTTGAGATTGATCAACTGCACCGGGAGTAAAGGAAACTGTGGAGGGAGAGAGAGAAAACAGGGCACGTTTTGACCTTCTCACCCTCAGGGCTTCATGTCATGAAAACCATCTTGGACAAAGATTTAAAGTTCTGTGTGGCCCAATCACATCCCATTACCCTGGACAATTACTAGTCTAGGGAGATAAAATACTTGTTAATAATATTTGTAATATTGTTATAATATTTGTAATATTAATAATATTTGATAAAGTATTTGTACACTTTGTTCGGTAAAATAAAAAAATCTCAGAGTGATGCAACAACATTCTGCCATTATAATGAGGAAAAAAGCCTCAGTAAAAGAATTCAGTTTTTAAAAATTCTTTATATATTTTTCTTATTAGGCCTAAATATATTTTTACAAAATGGCTTCACTCCTTATTAATATTTAAAAATCCCTTGTCCATCAAATCAAAGTCATGGGGTGTGACCAAATCATTTGGTGCAACCAAGATATGCAGACCTTCATGAATGTGTGTCAAGGTCAATAAGTCAATATTTAATAATCAAGAAGGAAAGAAAGGAAAGGACGTGACGTGTGGCCAAGTATGGTGACCCATACTCGGAATCTGTGTTCTGCATTTAACCCATCCAAGTGCACACACACAGCAGTGAACACACACACCGTGAACACACACGGAGCAGTGGGCAGCCATTTATGCTGCGGCGCCCGGGGAGCAGTTGGGGATTCAGTGCCTTGCTCAAGGGTCTCACCTTAGTCGTGGTATTGAGGGCGCTGGACATTCACTCCCCCCACCTACAATCCCTGCCGGACCTGAGACTCGAACCCGCAACCTTTGGGTTACAAGTCCGACGTTTCTTTTTCTATTTTCTATTATCTTTTACCTATTTCCTATCTTTCTTATATTACCCAGTTCAGTATTTCTTTATGATCAGTGCCTTCATGTGAATTTAATTTATTATGTGAGGACAAGAAAGACATAAAACTAGCACAATTACGTAGGAAACAGGTTTCCTGGGAAAACACTCAGTTATAAACTATAGCTGTCATCAGACATAAATATTACTTTGCAGTCTCTGAATCACAAGCTGCATTATTATCACAGTAATCCACAAGTAATCCACATAGCTCCAATCCATCAGATGGCATCTTGTTAAGTGAAAAGCTGCCAAAATGCCATCATTACAGACTGGCTAAATTAGTTATCAGTCCTCTATCCATAACACTGATTTCTTCAAAGTCATCTCAACAACAAACGAAGACAGTTCTAAACAAATACGTCTGTGGATTTTGATTTGAGAGGACAACAGCGAATGGACTTTTTCACTGGAGGAAGCAGCTTTTCTTATGGACTGGAGTGGTGTGGATTCCTTGTGGATTATTGTGATGTTTTTATCAGCTGTTTGGACTCTCATTCTGACGGCACCCATTCACTGCAGAGCATCCATTGGTGAGCAACTGACGTAATGCTAAATTTTTCCAAATCTGTTGCAGATACAAACTCATCTACATATTAAATTGGAGGGTGAGAACATTTTCTGTAAATTTTTGGTTGAACATTTCTTTTAAGCTAAAGGAAAACGAGAAATGTTGCCTTTTAGTTAACAATATTAACCTTGATGTGTATAAACAGGATAGTATGGAGGTCTGCCCAAGTGCTCGTGGGACTCATCTATCACAAGTTTTACCACTCATCCATCAGCCTTGCACCATTCACTCCTGTCGTTTATAAACCAAGTCTGGATTCCCGTTGAGCACCATCCCATCAACCAAGATTCCATCCAATATGAAATGTTCAAATGTTCATCTAGAGGCCTTGACTAAACCTTCTGTGACTGTATCTCTCCTGCTCTACTCTCAGGACGTCTGCTCATCTCATCAAGACAACAGGGCAGTTTATTTTAGCCGTTTTCAACATGCACCAAACCCTGGACTCTGACTGAGCGAATAAACATTAGGATCAACAGACAGATAAATATTCCCTTTTAGTGACATTTGAAGTCAAAGGTCATAAATTTGTTTCTTCATAAATTTTGGAATATATTTCTTGGGTGTAATGATCTGTGAATTGATTATATGTATGTAAGCCATTGCTTCTTTTAGTTTCTAAGCATGTTCCCTCCATCAAAAGGAGAGATGTTAGAGGTTAAACTGGACAAATGGAAAGTCAAAGTCTGAGAGCACAGCTTTTATAACGCACCTGAATTATGAACTGAAGTGTCCCATAGGCACATTAAATTAACCTGAAGGTCAAAGGTCACAGTAAAGTAAGACAGCTGAGTCTTTTTAAACAGGGAAGGTTAAGAAGTATCCTGCTAGATTACTGCACAGTTCCACATGCTTTTTCTTTTGTTAAAAATATTGCTGTTTCGATTCGAATAGCAAACATCTTGAGCCCAGTGACTTGGAATATTCTGAGCGGAATACTCAAAGTCATCCTTGGCTTTCTCACTGTTTATATCCTGATATTTCTCAGCAGTTTTCCTTATCCTTCAATGTCTCACAGGAATCTGAAAATGAAACAACTGACAAAAGTCTTGGGGAGTCAGTATATACACAGATCTTTGCACACTCAACCTGTTTGTCCAGCTAAAACCAGACCAGATTTGTGCTCTAAAGACACATGCAAAAGAAATTTAACTTTTATGTCTGTAAGTGCATCCTTACAGGGGAATTAAGTGCTAAACGTGTGGACCTTGGACAAGGGCCTTTTTGGGGACACGTCACCTTATCTTTTTCACTTTGCGAAGCACCTTTTATCCCCATGTGAAGCATTTCTCAAGGTTGCCTGTTTTACAGATCATGACTCCTGTAGCTCGCGGGACACATTCCGGGCCTGCTTACAAAACCATTTCTCCTCTGAAGAGCTGCATCACTCTGCATTTTTTTTTTATTCATGTGAAAGGATGATCTGAATTTATTGCTACAAATGTTCCATAAATCTTCTCAAGTCCTTGGTTATTTTTAATGTTTGTTTAATCAATCAATCAGGGAATTTCAGTGAGTATATATATATATATATTCATAGAGTGATTACAAATCTAGTAAGTCATTAATTCTGATTAGATGACTAGAATTATTTCTGAAGACAAGAGTAATGGCTGCTGGGAAAAAAAAAAAAAAAAAAAAAAAATATATATATATATATATATAT
The DNA here is from genome assembly GCA_021397915.2 of Tor tambroides. NCBI lineage: Eukaryota > Metazoa > Chordata > Actinopteri > Cypriniformes > Cyprinidae > Tor > Tor tambroides. Next base: position 146,490 of record JAFVLL020019533.1, read on the forward strand.
ATATATATATATATATATATATATATATATATATATTTTTTTTTTTTTCAATAAAATATTTTACCATTTTACTGGATGAAGATAAGTTTGTTTTATTGTTTTTATTATTATTAGATGACGATTTTTTTTTGATTAGATTATGATTTTTTTTATTTTATTTTATATTTTTCTTCATTTTTTATTAAATGATGGTGGTGATGATTTTTATACTATTTGTTGTATTAGATGTCGATGATTTTTCATCACATTTTGTTTACTTTTTTCCTTTTTTTTTTTTTTTTTTTTTTTTTTTACTAGACGATGTTTTAAGTAATGATGATGTGTCTGCAGGAAACAGTATCCGTCCAGCTGTTCTGACTTCCGCTTCAGAGGCGAGTGAGAGACATCACTCAGGACGCGTCAGGATCGGATCAGACACAGTCAGCGGGACTATAAACGCGGTTCTTCCAAACAGGAATCGATAAAAGCAAACTCTCTGAGGTAGACTGGCCAGAGACGTGGCTCTTGAGGCCTGTGTGCGTGTGCTTGTATGTCTATGTAGCGGTCAGCGATGTCTGTTAGCAGTCATGCTAGCTGTCATTCCATCTGTTTTCACTTCAGCGTTTCCATTCCTTCACAAGTCTTCATGTAAACACGATTATTTGATTTCATGCCTGTTGTTTTTCCCAAAACCATGTCTTATCATTTGCTTCGATCTTTTAGCGTCCTGTAGGGTCAGTATGTTTATGTGGTTGTGTTGACTAGCATGAAGCTCAGTTTAGCAGGTGCTGGACAGGAATATCAGCTGTTTTGTTAGAAATGATCGGTAATATGCAGTCAGTCGAGTGCTTCAGTGAAAACTAGTATATTTAAGAATTGTTTGGTTTAATAATATTAATAACTGTCATCATTCTGAAGCCCATATACACGTTATAGCGCGATAACTTGCATTTCTAACGAAAGAATGAATGAATAATGAAGTAATTATGTTGTTTTTCAGTCTCATATTGTTCACAAGTGAGTGAATGTTGAGTCTATCAGTTTCAGTTTCATTCAGTTTCAGTGATTATGTTAGTGTCATCGGTTTAGACTCGGATATTCAAACAGTCTCTGATTAATTCGCAGTTGTTGATGGTCTTGTTTCCTGAGTGATGTAAGTCCTGTCATGTGTTAGTGATCTCAGTGTTTCTTTTAGCCGTTCCCTGACCTGTGTGTTTCTAAATCGTAATGGAGAGAACACTGGAATGATGCCTAACTTGTTAGTATAGTTTGTGAGCTGTCCACTGAAGTGATGCATGTGAGGGTTTAATCAGTCTGATCACTGGTGAAGTCTGTAAACATTCTGCTATTAGAATGCTCATTGTGGGTTTGGTGGTTTGTATTGGAAACAGCAGGGCCAGATTTCTGCTTTCAGTTTTCTTTACTATCATCCCAGTCCCAACTCTGTTTCATACACCTGAAAATGGTCTCCCATCCATCCATCCATCCATCTATCCATCTGTCCAACCATTGCACTGTTGCAGATTAAAAAAAAAAAATTCTGTTCATTTCCATATTGTTTTAATTAACCATCTGTAATTTCACTTGCACCTCGCTATATATATATATATATATATATATATATATATATATATATAATTTGTGTAGTATTAAAATATTAAATATTATATATAATATATATCTAATATTTAAGAAAGTGTTATTATTTTCTGTAGAACACTCCAGGAGAAATTTTGAAAAATCTTATTGCAGGTAATTTCTATGCAACAATAACTCATACTAACCATTACTGTTGGACAGAAAAGGCGTCATAAAAGTGGTACATATGACTTGTCCACTATATTTCAAATCTTCTGTAGCTGCACAATGTTTTGTGTGAGAAACAGACTGAAATTAATGACAGTATTCGCTGAAAATCTTCCCAGGGGTGTAGGAGTTAACACTATTGTAAAAATCCCACATTGATCACACCATCAATTAAATTCTACCACTTTTTAGTGTCCCTGTCTGAGACACACCACGTTTAGATATTGGGAAGTGCAAGTGAAATTTAAGAAGTAATAATTGCTGGCACAACAAGAATTTGGAGCAACACAAGGTTGACTCAATGAAAGTTTGTAACTATGGCTAATCTACACTTTTAGGCCTAATTAATTGTTCTTACACAGAAATGAACTTAAATTAAAAAAGTAAATATATCAGAGTGGTCTCAGTGGATGATGGTTAGATTCTCTCTGTCTTGGCATTATTATTAGCTTTTCATGCTCTTTCTCTCAAACCCCATGTGTCCTTCTCTTCCCTCCCTCTCGTTCCCTGTCCCCTGCCCCTCTTTCCCCCTCTCCTGCTTTCTGGAAAAGCTCTGCCGTGCTCCTGGATAAAAGAGAAGCCGTTTTCCGACGGCTCTTCCAGCAAGAGAAGCAGAGAGCAGTCTCAGAGAGAGGACAGTGGACTCAATGGTACTAGACATGGAGATTGGGTTGAGTTTGTTGTCCAGCGGGTGGAAGAAGGAAGAGCTTTGTTTTGCCTGTTAACGAAGAGAATAGATCATATTTCTTAAGAATAGCAAGAATTCATGAATGTGATTTATTTATTTTTTGTTCTTTTATAGAGGCACATCTGTTCATAATAGATCATCTGTTATTTACAGGAACACCTTTTCCATAAATGCACAGTTTATCACATATTTCTCACTCAAGTACTGAGTGTTATGGAGTAACTCACTAAAACTAGTGAAAATGCAACATTTAACTACAACCTAATAACATTTTCAGTAGTGTGAGAAGTAAAATCGTGTAGTTTTCGGGTAACAAGCTAGTATTTCCTAATCAGAGTAGTGTGACAACACTGCATCAGTGTATTATGTCACATTTTAATGTGCATTAGTCATGTGCACTCTTTTCTAGAATGCCCTAGTTTGAATGAGCCCTAAAACCCGGAAATGAGTTCCACTTCCACTGTCCCAAAGTCAATGTTTTTTTTGTTTTTTGAATGGGTTTTTGGTGAAATACCTTATATAAGGTCTGTGTTGTACAAAAGATCAAGATATTTTCACGTTTTATTCTATAACATATACCCTAATGTTAGTTTTACTTCTACCGATTGTATTTAGGCTTAGAAATTCATAAAAAATGTATTCATTTGTGAAGATGAGAAGAACTTGAATAACAAAACATATAAGAATTATAAACATTCATTGGTTACAGAGCATATTTTTTGCAGTGAATCAAAAGCCAGGGGAAAATGGCCAATGGATTTTTGTCAAGAGAAACAGGGTGATGCTTAATTTCAAGTTGGCCTACAAAAATCTGTCATCACTGCACCGCTCTATAGTTTTCCTAGAAGTCCCTGTGCAGTCTTTTTCGTAGCACATAGTATTGCTGTTATTATTATGGTTTTGTTTAAATTACATAGGCTAAATATAGAATTTGGCAAGCTACAATTTCAAAATGACTTTTATGATCATTGTGAGAGTGTCAATCGGAAGGTCTGTATGAGGACCTGTTATTGTAATTCCATTGGTAAAGTTTAAGCTTATATGTGCCTGGTAGTTTCAAGATGAAAACCTGCTTTGACTTCAAAGCTATAGGCAACAGGTTTGTAAAAGAATGACCAAATGGTTTAACCATAAATGAACTGCAGCAAATACACACTGAAGAAAGTTATGACTTTCACATTAATTGCTTGAGCTAGTCTTTAACTGTTCTGTTTGATGTTGCAAGCAGCACATTTAAGTCGGTGTGGCTGGATTGATCCCCATGACCAAACGAGTTAAATATAACGGGGTGGTCTCTCCCGAAGTCTGAATTACTACTGGATTTACTTAAAAGTAGTGCAGCTTTTATGGCCCAAAGTTCAGTCTAATGAACCGATCAACCGACCGGTGCTCAGATATATGGCCATGATAATGGAGCTTTTTCTTAAGTCACAGTCTGGTCTAAATTAACACATAAAGAACAGATAGTTCCAGCTTTAAAATCTGATTGGTTCTCTTAGCTGCTAAACGCACATCTGTGACAGATGAATTTATGTTGTAATTCCCAGATTGCTATGGTGCTTTGCAAAAGTCAACCAAACCTATCCTGCATTTAAGCTAAATATTATAATATTATATAATATTATTTGGGATGAAATTATTTTATTATGTGTGAAGAAAGAGTCAGTGGAGTGACTCAAGATTTATAAACCTAGGCAGTCACTTCTGTGTTTCCTGTGCCTGCAGAGGGAGCCAGAGAGGGAGGAGCAGCTCGATCCCAGCATGCCCCCTAAGTTTAAACGGCATCTGAATGATGATGAGGTCACCGGCTCCATTCGCAGTGAGCGGGTAAGTCTCTGAGGCAACAGTGAGTCAGTTCTTACCATATAGATTACCTGGAGGTGATGACAGCATGGAGATGAGAGGTCTAACGATGCTCTTATCTGATTAGAGCCAGACTTGCATATTTCTGCTCTTTTACAACCCCATTGTGCTTCTTGTTTATGTTGTTTACAGGAAGAGTAAACAGCTCTCTCCTCATGTTCCTCAGTGTCTGCAGACCACAAAAAATCTCCTTTATATAACAGCCCATCTAAAACAGCAGTGTTCACACAGTCACACACCACATTTCAACTCTGTGTTGTACAGCCCTTCAGAGAGCAGTTTGTTCTTAACGTCAAGCAGTTACCACAAGCCATAATAGCAGTGGATAAACTGAGGTGGAAAAGAAATTAAACAGATGGAGAGAAAAATAAACAAAAAAACTAAAATAAAATAGAACATGATTTTGCAGAAATAAACAGACATATGTAAACTAGATCCTTAAATGAAAAAAAGAGTGTTTTTGGCCTATGCATAAGTCAGTGCTGTAATGCTAGGGTTTTGAGGGTGGTGGGGTCTCTTCTTCATTTTAAGTTAATGGATTTTTTTTGGCTGTCCATTGGGTGAAATCTTTTTTTTTTTTTTTTTTTTTTTTTTCTTCCTTTCAAGAAATCGATACATTTACTTAGCAAGGATGCATTCAGTTGATCAAAAGTGACCGTAAATACATTTATATGTTAATTTTAAAAATTTCTATTTAAAAATAAATACTATTCTTTTAAACTTTCTATTCATCAAAGAATCCTGCAAAAATGTATTAAGGTTTTAAGTAAAAAAATATTAAGCATTACAACTCCTTTTAACTTTGCTAACAATAAGAAATGTTTCTTGAGCAGCATATTAGAATGATTTCTGAAGGATCATGTGACACTGAAGACTGGAGTAATGATGCAGAAAATTCAGCTTTGCATCCCAGGAATAAATTACATTTTAGATTACATTGAACTAGAAAACAGTTCGTTTAATTGTAATAATATTTCACAATATTACTGTTTTTTAAATCAAATAAATGCAGTTGGCGAGCATATGAGACTTCTGAATGGTAGTGAGTGTAGTTAATCTAAGTCAAATTGCCATAGCAAGTACCACTAACAATAAATCTATATTTGATCAACAAAGTCAGGCACTGAATGGAAAAGAACAGAAAAGATTATTTGAAAGTGAAGACTAATGTCATGAAATAACAGGCATTAGCTCAGGCAGGGGGTAATAAACTAGCAGAGCCCTTCCCAAGAACCTGTCAGTACCGATTTCATAATTAACATTCAATCAACATTCAATTCAGTCTCCATCTTCTGCCAGTCTTAGAGAGTCATTTAAAAACCATTTAAGAACCCTGCCAGACCTTACAGTCAAAAGCCCATAAGTCAATGCCAGGATAGGATAACCTTGTGTATTTCACTTGGGTACAACTCCCGACTGATGTATGTTTGGGAGAATCCGTTGGATGGTTCAGACTTTAGCACATCCAAAGAAAAGTCTCTTGTAATTTGCCTCACATCGAAGCTTGAACTCAGCAGCAGTGAGAAAACAAGAATGTGCAATAGAGTGAAGATGAATGTGGCTTTCCACGTGCCGGTTATGCAACGCTATTGACCGTGACCCAAGAAAGGACCTAGTTCTTGTTTAAATATCCCCTAGGAAAGGGCCAATTGGAAGTGAGCAGTTGCAGGCTTACTTCATAATTCAGTTTCAGTTGTTTTTGATTAAACACGTTGTATGCGTAGAAAAAAAGATATCTATATAGTCTGTCACAAATCATTCTTTTTTTTTTTAATCCGTTTTGAAATAAATCTGACTTTGTAATAAATCAGTAGTAGAACTGAATCTGTTGGATAAAAATTTAACTTCTTTACTTTTTAAAACACATTCCCTTTCTAAACGTTGGCTATAAATGCATTTTAGCTTTAAGATCGTCACAGTTGAGATCAGTAATGAGATCAGGCGTGATTCTCATCGCCATTCAACCAAGTAACTTATGAACTGATGTAACATCATCCACAAACATCACAAGACTCATCGATTGTTGGAGTTGTTAAAAACAATGATTTTCTTTTAAATATAGAGCTTTTTAATACATTAAAATGCTCAATTTATTTGAGCATTCTTTATTCTTTTGCTAAACATTTCATTTTTCTGTGGTAAGGTTGACATTAGGATGGAATTGTCCAGATGGAATTTTAGAGGAGTGTCACAGATCTGGATGTAGTTATGGAGAGTTATATAACATTAGTCATCGAGATGTTGAAATGATCTAGTGAGTTATTTGTTAAATGTGATCAATCATGGACATTACAACAAAACTAATGGAAGGTCAACTAGATGCCTCCTGATCTGTGATTCATTGTTCAAAAGATCAGATGACACAAATGCAGACCAAATGGAGTTCGTATCTCTCATGCATCAGCAGTGTCTCCTTGTAGGAGTTTGTGTTCTGAACGGGTTTATCTCCAGGTGAATTCCGTTCCGGTAATTCTGCGTCACACGCTGTGCCCACATTGTGCCCTTCAAAGGGTTCTGTTGTCCTTCACGTCTGGCAGACGACTGTATACTTCACAATAAGATCTTTATGAGTCTCAGTCTGGTCACTCTTATGTCAAACACCTGGTCTCAGTTCAGATGGAATTTTAGATTAAACCCAGCCTGCACCAGCTCTGACCACCCTGACACCCTCATCTTCTTAACTTGCAGAGGAACCTTCTAGAGGAAGACTCAGATGAAGAGGAGGACTTTTTCCTGTGAGTCTGTAGTTTGCATAATCATCCATGCATTGACAAATAAACAGGTCTTTAAGCAGCAATTTTTGTTTGCATGCAGTTTTCCCTGGAAAGATGTTTATGACAGTTTGTTTGGTTACTAACATTTTTATTTTTTTTTTGCAGGAGAGGCCCAACAGGACCAAGATTTGGAGGCCAAAATGACAAAATTAGACAGTACGTATAAGTTTGTAGGATTAATTTTTTCAGCTGGCCCAATTTTTTACTTGCTTTGCCAACATCTTCATTTTTAGCATCAAATATTTTTAGCTATGTATTTATATATGTACTAGAAATATTTACATTAATAGTAAATAATGTTTAGCAGTAGTTTTCTCTACTGGCAGTAGTTCCCGCTTTTTAGGAAGGATCTAGGAATGGTTTTAGTTCTAGGAACTCAGTTTGGAGGAATTAAATTAGCTCCTACTTTAGAATAGTGTCTTTTTAAACAGTTCTATAGGAACTACCAGTGCCATACGTGTACGCTGATTGGTCAAACGCATATTAAACACTGGTTACCTGCCATTTTTAAAAAGCTGTGTAAAAATATTTACTCCAAGAACATGGAAAACTGTGATAACGGCATTTACCTGTTGTCTGCAGCATCTTGTTCTTTTCTCAGCATCAGTGATATTTAAGTCATCATAGGAGATTTAGTCAGATTTTCATTCTCTTTCAATCGCGTAAATGGTGTGTAAATTCTCCATTACCACGAAACCAACGACACACAACAAAAACAACTCTCATTCTCATTCTCCATTCACTGGTTGTTCATGTTTGTAAACGCCGCGAATAAAGACGTCGCTGATGGCCGCTTCAGAGTTCCTGCTGCTGGTGTGACTGCAACCAAGAAAAAGGCCAGAGGGAGAAATTGGTTCTCTAGGAACCGCCATACTGGCTAGTTCCTAGAACTGAGTTCCTAAAACTACACGGTGCGAAAGCACCTCATGTCAAGAGTGAGACAAGTATTGAGTCGAGTCCAAGTCAAGATTAAGACCAGAAGAAGGTAGAGTCCATGTCAAGACCGAGACCAGTAGAGGGTCGAGTCCAAGTCAAGACCGACACCAGTAGAGGTTCGAGTCCAGGTCAAGACCAAGACCAGTAGAGGGTCGAGTCCGAGTCAAGAGCAAGACTATGAAAATATGGTCTTGGGCATGAACTTAAGGACTGAGACCAAGAAAATATGGTCTTGGATTTGGCCTTGAGGACTGTGATCAAGGGCATGAAAACATGTTCTTTAACTCAACTGTGAATGAGTTGGTCTTGACTACAACAAAAAAGGGGCCCACTGCCAAGTGTCCATGAATTTCTGCTCTTCTGATAACAGCCTGGGTCCTTCCTTCAGTGTGCAGAATCGAATAATTAGGGATTTCCAAATACTAGGATGAGCTCTGTTCAGAAATGTGGAGACAGATAATTTCCATTGGCAGTGTGTTGTGGAAATCACAGTTATTGACTGCGCAGGCACTGCCCATGCCATTGTCTCTTGCAGAGTTTATGTAACTCCTTATAATGACATCTGTGAAAACACCAACCCACAAACATACCTCCCGTCCGAAAAGAAGGGAAGCACTGTAACCATCTGGGTTTCTATGACACAAAATAATATTTGCAGGCAAAAGTAAACAGCTACTCCCAATATTCAAAAATCTCTGTACTGACGTAGCTGTGGTAGGCAGACTCTGAGCCTTTCTTTGTTCTTTGTTATGAAATTTGGTACATACTAATATACTGCAGTAATTCTCCCAAGGGAAACCCAGGAGAGCTTCGCCCAGTGCAAGCAGCCACACGACACCAGGTTTACGTAACCATGCGCTGCACGGCGAAGTAACACATAAAACAATGGAATTTAATAGGGAAACCTTGGAAGGTGAAATTTCCTTAATGTTTTTTCTTCCCTTTCCATGAAAGTCTTTGATTCTTGAGGTTACCTCATTTGTATTTGTGGGGTTTTGAAGTTGAAGGTGAACCACACATGGCAGGTACCCGCCCAAGTGCAAGAGGTTCTGCACGATTGGTCGTTTGGTGCAGATCATGGCGTGTTGTACTAGGCGGGTATCCAAGCACAGAGTCAAGAGTCAAAACATCCTGCGCTCAGTTCATTCACAGGGTAACCTGCGTCTCAAAGCCATGCCAACCCCTTGTGCCAGGTGTATGAGAGCAGCTAAATACCTCACAAGCTATTTAGTGCGTCCTTTGCATGTCACGACTATGAGATCAAATAGTTCAAACTGTTTGGATGTGTCTAGACCACGTCTAGTGAAACGTTCTCACCTTCGACATTGCAAGGTCAACAGATCGTAGTCATAATGATATCTTGGTTAATCCCGAGCGGTTCTCTTAGAAATATTGGAATCACGGACTCAAACATGTGCTCCTAAGCTGTAAAAATGTTCTGCTGAATCAATGGAAACACCAGATTGTTCCTCTCATGTTGTCTTCTCTGTCTCGATTGCCCTTCAGGGTGCAGTCTCAGGTTGATGAGGTCATTGACGTCATGCAGGAGAACATCTCCAAAGTGATCGAACGTGGGGAACGGTTGGATGAGCTGCAGGATAAATCTGGTAAGATGGACAAGGACAGATCACTATGAGACCTTTGAGATTTGGTTGGATTCATAGGAATCAAGACAGAAATGATTCATGAAACATTAGCAGATCTTCTGAAGCTGAAAACCTGTTTGAGTTTCTTCTTGATCTAGGTGAAAATATGAAGGGTTTTAAATATTGGCTCCCCAAATATTGCAGTTTAGTTTAATTGTTGCAAATCGTCCTCTGATTCTTTTAAAGCTTATGGGATTCATTTCAGGCCCAACGCTTATATTAGCACATGAATAGATTGGCAAGCCATGTGTAAACAAACTATTATTCCAGATCAATCATATTCAGAAGCTCACTACTCTTGACCAAACTTGGCCCAGAGAACTGTGGGAAGGTGTTTTGAATTCCAATGCCATATGAATAAACCCTTCTGTTACTTTCATATTTCATTATACCTGAACCTCTAGTGAGTCATGTCCCATTTCTGTTATTCCGTTTGTGAACTCCCTTGGGACAAATGGGCAGGATAGTGGGCAAAATGTCCCGTGTCCCACAAGATGGTGTGGTATTTTTCCAATTTTAGGCCCAGATGTGAAAAATAAACCACCTGTGTGCACAAGATGTTTGCAGATGGTTTTGTTTTCAAGTTGATCTGAGATTAGTTACTAGTCTCAGTAGTGGAGTGAAATGAACTAAAGCAGGTTCAAGCACAGTGTTCCTGTGATAAAGCCACATGTCTGGTCCTGTTTTTGTATTTAGCTGTATATGAAAGCACTTTCTGAGAAGTGTGTGATGATTGTGACGCTAACGTAACAGGAGCCACTGTGTTCATAGTTGTGAAGTATGAGCAGTTTTGCATTGATTTGATTTTAAAGAGGAAAATAAAAGAGGTGACGTGTGTAATTTCCACACCTCAGGGTTACTTTGCTTTCCATTGGTTAAGCCAGTGTGACTGTTTTAAGCTGCTTGGGTGCTCAAATAACTTAATACATGCATAAAATTACATAATATTAAATTATGTTGTGATTTTAGCGTGTCAGTGTTCCCAAGTGCATTAAATTCAGTGGAATGAAGTGTCAACTATTAAAAAATGTTTTCATTACAGATTTGGCAACTAACTGAAATAGAAAAATATATAACATAAATAAGTTGAGGTGTAAACTAAAACAAATAAAAATGAAGCTAATAAAACAACAAAAGAAAAAACTAAATTATACTAAAATAAAACTGGCATCGAATTGAAAAAAAGAAAACCCTGTTTGCTGCTGAACATTTACAACATAGTTGATACAGAAATGTTACATTATGTTGTTGCATGTCAGTATAACGTCAAAACAGGACTGTTCTGTGCTCAAATCCATTTTCTTTGTTTATTATAATTACTGCAATTTGGCTTCCTTGAAGAAATTGCAACACATTGTTTGCAAATAGAGAGCAAGTAGCTTTATAGTGCAGCATCTGGAAGACATTGTCACTCACTAAGGGGAATGTTTTCCATATGTTGACTTAAAGTTGAACATAAAGACTGATCCATAAGATTTATTTCTTGAATTTTTAAGGCTAAATGCAAAGAAATCATCTGCACCTGTGTTCTTTGTATCTTTTTGGCTGTACACACATTCATCCTCTGTGGTATTGTTGAATGGCAGCTGGTATGAGCTCAACTTTACTGAATCTTGTTCTTGCACTAATGAGGCTGGACATGTTTTAGTTGGTCCCACATGTTGCAGAGATCTTAACATCCCAAAACAGCATTATGAAAGTCAACAAGCATCTCCTGGAGACGAATATAATCCATATAAAACGATCTCAGTTGTTTAGGAGTGTTTATAGTTATATAATAATAAACATGCATGGAAGTTAACCTTAGTACTGATCCTCTTTTGTCAAATGACTTTCAGAAAGCCTTTCGGACAATGCATCGGCGTTCAGCAGTAGAGCCAAGCAGCTCCACAGAAGGATGTGGTGGAGAGACATGAAGGTGAGCCTCTATCCCAATGGCTTTAGTTGTTAAGGTTGTTGTTGTGTAAAATCAGTCTTTGGATTCAGAAACTATAACATTTTCCTGAAGGTGTGCCTTTAGTCACATTGTACACTATATAATTTTTGCCTTTGATTTTCTCTTTTATCCCCAGATGAAAATGATTATAGCGTTGGTGGTTGTCATCCTTCTCCTCATCATAATCAGTAAGTCCACTCCAGACACACTTCTTCAGGCTTACAAGAATTGAACCATATCCTGATTTTGCCTCCCTCTTTTTTTGCAGTTCCTGTGATCCTGCGGTATCGCTAGTGTCTGGCCGGGAGGTTAAGAGGCGTGATGTACTCTTCCTCCTTCCTTTCCCTCATCTTTCTGCTGTCATTCCTCCGTACCAGAGGGGGCGCTGCACAGGGTTGGGCTGCCCACTGTATTTGCCTATTTTGGCAGGGTCTGGAAACATAACAAACAGGGGCAGAGTTAAATTTGTGCGTGTACAAAATATATCAAGCTCTCAAAATGAAGGCACAACACTGGTGCAGACCAATCTCTTGTATGCGCACAAACACAATGGTTATTTTGTTGTATATGCATTCAGTAAATTCAAGATTTACTATACGCAGTGAAACATGGATTAAAAATTTTAGCCCTGCGTTCTCTTTATAGTTAATTAGACGTCAGAGCCGTTCTGCTTACACCATGATACCCATGTTTAACAATTAAACTGGATCCATTTCCCACATAGGTAGGTCTATGAAATACTGTCTTCTCAGGTGGGTGGGGCCAAACAGGAAACCTGATGATGTCACGCTGTGCCAGGGCTGTGATGTTATCATCTGTTTGTATGACTCCTGAAAGTTTTAACACAGATAAAACATTGGGCATAATGTTACTTAATATTTGCAGCTATTACCTGCTGTAATGTTTTTTGCATATTTGGCAACCAAGTTTTAATTGACTGTGGTTAATTCTGTTTTGAGTTGATTATTTTGATATGAAGGAATTATTTTCAGCATTTTTAACGGTTTATCATGCTTGTAAAATGGTTTATGTAAAAATTGTAGTTATCTTCACTGGTGTCATTTTAACAGCTTGTATTGGTCAGTAATGTTATAATAGTTGTGTGTGATGATGATTTGGTTGACTTGCTCAAGGTGACCTGAACACATCTGTACACTTGGTTTAATCCGTATTATTTTACTGACTTTTTTTTTTTTTTTTTGCTTTTATTTATTTGTAAATATCTATTCCCTTAACAAGTCAGCACTGGCTTTCCATTGGGAGACTGTGAAATAATCTTGCATTTAAATAAAGTGATTTTAAAGGGCATCTTGTCTGATTCATTGCGTTGGAATTGAGGTGTCTTCAATTCAGGCGTGATTTGACAGGATTACAGTGAGAAGCCATTTATCAAGCAAGACTCGACAATGACAAAACACTGCCAATCAGAACATTTTCTCTGTGCTTGTTCACACAGAACGCATTAAAACATAGACGTGTTCGATCATTGTGCACTTGTTTCTTTTGAAGTGTTCACCTTTCTAAAAAGGCAATGCTCAAGTTACAAAAAGTCAATAAATGAAAAACACGTGTGTGTGAATAGTTGAGATTGAAAATTGAGATTGGAGGGAAAATTATATTTCCATGCTTTTGTGCTCTGTCTGCAATGGAAGCCTGTTTCCTCCTGTTTTTTTTTCTCAAAATTGAGTTTATATAATTGAATTCTGAGGAAAAAAAAAAGTTAAATTCTGAGAAAATTAGTCGTTTATATCTTGCAATTCTGACTTAACTCGCAATTGCAAAGAAGTCAGAATTGTGAGTTTGCATCATGCAATTCTAATAACAAAAGTCAAATTCTAAGAAAAAACCCCCCGTTGAATTAACATCTTGCAATTCTGACAACTCACAATTGAGAGTTTATCTCTCAGAATTGTGAGAAGTTGCCAGAATTGCGAGTTTGTATCACACAATTCTGAAAAAAGTCTGAATTATGAGATGTAAACTCGCAATTGGGAGAAAAAAAATTCAGAATTCTCAGAATCCTCACCAAGAAACTCTGTGAACGTGGAAGTTTTGCGAGCGAATGCAAAATTTCATGGAGGATCAAATATTTCTGTGAGCGAACGCAAAGTTTCTCAGCGGAACGCAAAAGTTTTGCGAGCAAATGGAAAGTTTTTCAGGAGAACCCAATCCTTTTGGGAGAGAATACAAAAGTTTAATGAGCGAATGCAAAAGCATTGAAATACTTATGGGCTCCACAGAATGGCCCTTAACTCTTGTTTTCATGACTTAGCTGATGCTTCAGAATATGTGCAGTGGGTATATGGAACATATCATGATACCCTTTTTATATAGCTTCAAATAATAACAGCTTACCTGTTAACCTTAACTATACTTACCAAGACAAATAGCTTGTCTTCACTAACAGTTTTTGTTTTACATTTATGGTTTATTGTTAAAGTCTTTTTATAGAACAATGTATTGTTTTTCCTTCTTTAAAGTTGAAAATCAACTCGCTGGTCAGCCCTTAAAGTTCCCATTCAAGCACCAGAGTTTTACACCTTAGGTCTGTTTTCATTCCCCTTTAAGTATCATTGCATTCCTCATACTGAATTACATTTCTTTCAGTCTTTTATCCCTTTTGTCCTGCATTTTTTAAAACTGTCTGTTCTTCTAATCTCAGTCATGCTCTCTGGTTTCCATGTGTTCATGGCAGACAGCTTCACTCCATCTGTGCTCACCATTGGAAAGAAACAGGCAAAAAATACTGTAGTAGTAGATGAAAAATCAATGAGCATCAAGTATCCAAGGCTTTCCCATAATTCCCCATCCCTGTGTGGCTCATCACTTCCAGTGAAGTCGTAATGTATCAGAAATGAAAAGTTCAGTACAAGTAATAACTAGATTTTTTATGCTTTACCGAGAAATGCGAGTACTGTTTGCAGGTGCAAAAATCACCATCACTTTCGGCTATGTGTTTTCTTACTAACTTGCTTAAGTCTGGGTAAAATTTGTAATTCTGATCCAAGAAGCATGACTTGATGTCATAATACCATAATGTTCTGTGCATGTATGGATGGAAAAATTTTACTTGCATGTTCTTGGAGTGTCACGTTGTTCTGTTTTGTCAGCAAATTCCCCAATCAATCTTAATGAGAGATGCTCTTCATGTCAGCGATTAGTTACATAACTAAGGTTCTTCCGTTCACTCCTCAGGCAAGATGTCTTAATTGTGTGTGTGCATCCTATTCAAAACAGGCTTTGATCCTTTACAAACACAAAACACATATTTTACAGTCCTTTTTGCATGTTGTTTCAAACTTTTGCGAGACTGGACCATGCATGTGAATGGAGAGATGTATGTATAGTTGCACAGTCAATAAATGCTATTGAGGTTTTGTTGCAGATGTACAGCTCTGAACTTGCTGGAAATCTCTTCAATACTCAGAAACAAAAAGCCCACAAGATATGTTTTGTACTCTTTTGAGACAGATATCATAAATCCAAAATCCTATGTCTGTATGGAGTTTGTAAAAGACATGAGTGGGATTGCAGATATTGACTGGATAGGTGGAGAGAATGTTAAAGAATTGCATTGACTGAAGGAATGTAAGCTTTGATTCTGCACCATCCTTCAAAGTCAGCATCTCCATAGATTGTGCATTTGACATGAAGGATTTAGTTGGAAATGATTTGCAAGCATGGTCTTGTAAATACACAGTGTTTCTGGTAAATGTCTTTTTTTTCTGCAATCTCCCATAAATCTGATGTGGTAATAGATGAAATGAAGCCTGCAAGGTGAAAGCTGAGAGCTCTGATGGTGGTTCTGAAGAATGGCCAGAAAGTTGCAAGCAAAGGTGTTGAAAACAAAAATAAGATGTTAAAACTTGCATTCCCACTTAAGACTGATGTCATAACATTATATAACAAAATCCAAGCAGCATTGATTTTAGGACCTCATGCACACTTCTCAAGCAAAACATCTCACAAAAACAAGTTTGACAGATTATAAAATAAGATATTTTCACAAAAAGTATTCTTGTAACTAAAAAATTCAGGTTGAACCACTGATATCACACGGACTATTTTAATAATGTCCTTACTACCTTTCTGGGCCTTGAACGGGTCAGTTGCGTTGCTGTCTACAGAGGGTCAGAAAGCCCTCGGATTTCATCAGAAATATCTTAATTTGTGTTCTGAAGATGAACGAAGGTCTTACACGTACATGAGGGTGAGTAATTAAAGAGTTCACCTGTTTGGGTGAACTACCCCTTTAAGAAAGAATGTTTATGAGCACTGTCAGAAGCAAGGAAGAGTGTGTACCAGTATGGTATTTGTATTACTAAATTTCACAGAAGACTTAGCTGGGCAAGAAATTCAGACATCTCGTGCAAACACAACCAAAACAAAACAAATGGCCACCATGAAGACAGATTCCAGTCCTGAACCATCTGTGCCATATTATAGATAAATTAGTGTGAAGGTGTTTTGAGCCAATGTTTACGGAGCAAACTAACAAAAACAACAAGTGACAGACTTATTGAGAGAAAGTGAGGTGATGAACTGTGGAGAGGAGAGGGGTGAAAATTGCAGTTGCATGTCATAAGTAGATGAGAAAAAAAAAAATTAAATATCAAGGAATTGTGAAGGTTGGTGACAGAACGAGAAATGGGCAAGGGAGCATGTTGATTCTGAAGACTGAACATTGAACTGTTACAAATGCCATCATCAAGCATGAAACATTTCAAACAAGCATTGACCTCTGCTACTGTTTGCGTCACGTTCTGACCCCTTTAGCTAAAAGCCACATGTAAACCAACACTGTAGACCTCCCCCATCGAACACTACCCAAACTTACCCCCCCCCCCCCCCCCCCGCTCTTAGCAGCCTGTCTTGGTTTCTCCATAGCGAGATCCCCGGCTGAATCACCAGCAGCAAACTGATAGGTCCACATACACCGCGACACCCAAATTAGAAAGCAGCAGAAAGGTATGCACTCCCCCAGTAGTCACCTTCTGAAACTGTCACACACACGTTTGTTAGGTACATCACATAAGTGATCACTACAATATCCTGTGGGAAAATGCCTGAGCATACAAACCATTAAATAACACTGGGACAAAAGCCCCTGTGTTCACCTGTGGTCGCCCTTGCATTCCTGCACACAAAGCTAAACAAACAGCACACAAACCATCCCACACATGCTCTGATATGCCCTCCAAGAGGAGGTGGCAAACACAGAACTCTGGAAAGATCTTTTTGTTGGGGCAATCCCTCAAGCACACAGCATCCCTCCTTTTCTTCCGTCCCTCTTTGAGTCTCTCTCGCTCCTTCCCTCCCTCCCTTTCCTCCCTGACTGTATAAATATGTCCCAGCGTAATGTGCCTGGACTCAGAGAAACTGCCTCCAGACCTGAAGACACAAACTGTGGGATCACAGACATCAAAGCGAGACATCGACCACCAATCAGACACTCCAATCAGCCCCTCCACAGAGAGAAAGTCAGTGGGAACGGAAGATTGAATAGACTCAGGTGAGAGGTCATTAGTGGAACGCCAGAGAAGTGAGCGGCTCTGGTTACACTTGTGGGGTAAAAGGGAAGGAATAGATCAGTGCCGGAGCTAAAGAGGACAGGGCAGACAAGTGATCCACAGAAAGAGTAGATTCACCTCTGCGTAAACCACCTTCCTGGAGGAAGAGCATCAGATAAAGACAGAGAGAAGGTTCCAGGTATCTGTGGTCCACCTCAACATGTGGTTTTTGGCTATGTTGTGGGCTTCCTGCCTGCTGATGGGCACCCATGCTCAGGGCAGCGCTAGTTTTCGCCGGGCAAACGCCGGCAGTGGTCGTTGCCAATACACCTTCACAGTGGACAGCCCCACAGAGGCCAGTTGTCCATCAGCAGGTTCAAGTCCTGAGATGGAGGCCCTGAAATCTCGCCTGGGGCTGTTAGAGGCGCTGGTCGCCCGCCTCGTAGGAGGGGAAGCTGTGTCAGAGTCGTCACAGGGCTCCGGATCTCAGTCAGGCCTCCAGCATGCATACAACCAGGTGATGGGGGAGAACGCCCAGCTCCAGAGAGAGAAGCAAAGACTGGACAGACAGGTTCAGGACCTCCAGCAGAGGATGGAAGAGCTCCGCCAGGAGGCTGAGAGGTTGAGGAGCAGACCCTGCATGCAACAACCTCCTCCAAGAGTGCCCCAAAATGACAACAGCTTCAGACCAGGATCAGGTGAGTACTGACAACCAAGCACCAAATTGTCTTTGGCTATGATTAGCCAAATGTTCCCTACATTATATATTTGTGATGTGCATTCCTAGACAAAATTTGCAGAAATTCTACAACGTAAGAACAACAACTTGTCACTGGTGCAGTCCCCTCAAAGGGACAACTTTGTACCTTGTTTCACAGTGGTACCAAAAGAGTGCATATTATTACCTTAGTACTCTAAGATGCTAAAATGTATTCTTTAGGGGAAAATAAGGTACAAAGGTATCCCTTTTAGGGTACCGTCCCAGTGACAAGCTGTTGTACCCATAACGGCAAAAATTCAGACATTGTGTACATTCATAATAAAGTGTGAAAGATTGCCAGTACCTATTTTGTTTTGTCAATATACAGTCCAATATTGGTAATGATGGAAACCTTCATCTGCATGATGTTGTTTGTGAACATATTTTTGTAAACTAACTTGTAATCTGGGTTACTAAAATGTTTAGAACAACTGAGCCGTGACAAGTAAATAGGTGTGGTGTCTGGGAAGGTGGAGGGAATGAGAAAATTGGCATGCTAGTCACTGGCACCATGGAAAAGACTCATACGGTTTATGTGTGCAATTTCTATAGTTATACCTGCCTGGAAGTGTGAGTCATATTTTTGGTGAGTAGGTCATTGTGTTCATTTTAAAGCAGGAGGGAACAGTATAGTTAGATCAAAGTTGAACTCGGTGACAACCCCCTGTCATAGCAAGAGCAGGGCAACAGAAGCAAGAGAGACGTGAGGGTGTTGGGGGCAAACTACTGAAGCAGTAAAACATAAGTACTGTGCTAACACTCAGCAGTAAAGTCTTACTGAGCTCCCAGCAGACCGCTGACGGATGCTGCATGAGGAGGGGTGAAGGTCAGGGGTAACTAATCCCAATTTGAGTTGTTAGTGCAAGTGTTGGTACCTTAAAAATGGTTAAGCTATACTGACATATTCTGTTAACAAAAATAATATTTAGGCAAGCAGCTAAGTTGCTAGCATGATGTAGAGTGAGATATCACAGTTCTGTGGTCCACCTCAATTTCCCAAATGAATTTTTTTTATCAAGGTTATATATTTCTCCCCACCAGCTTCTCTTTTCCATGTCCTGCCATATTTGACATCTGTTCTACTTCTCACACGGACACCTGTGATCAGCACCACAGCTCCTCACATCTGCAAGTAAACACATGAAAAATAAAGATAGAGTTTAATAAAAAATAGGAGAGAAGCAGTGGACTATGGAGACCCCCTTTGCAAAAAGAAGAGATTCCAGTTCTTTGAGATTGAAAAGAAAACAGGCCATTTGTCTTGCACATCCTCACCCTCTTGGATTCAGTGTTTTTCTTGCAGGTTTACAGTCCCTTTAGCACCCTAAATATCCTACCGTGCAAATGTACACTCTCAGAAAAGGGCTGAATAAACAGTAATTTAGCAGTGGGTATAAAAGCTTTATTTACATTGGCTAATAGCAAGCTTCAAAGGTGCCTTTAATACTTGTTTATGTTGCTCTGGCTGATGTGGCCAAAGTTTTAGACTAACACTTAGCAGCATAAATGTAGTGTCATGCAAAAGCAAAAATTGCACAATTTAATTTAGTATTAGGGTACTGATGACTACAATCTTTATCTTATGTGAATGCACATTGTTTAATATTTATAATTTTTCAAAAGTACTATTTATTTAAGTGTAAAACATTTTAATGAGGAAAAATGACTGAGTAGTGAAGCTGAACACACAAACAGTTCTTGCAATAAAAAAGATCAGGAACCTTGTGCCATTTGGCCATGTCGATGTTGTCAGTGTCACCTCATTAAGTACAAACTTATAAATGTATAATCCTGATGTCTTGCCTCTGGAGACTGAACTGTTTTGGAAATCTTACCTTGGATATTTCAAATGAAAGGAATTCTCATTTAGAATTATAATAAGCGTTGGCATCTGCTTCACAGCCTAGAGTTGCGAAACCCAAAAGCATTCAAACATTACAAAAAAAAAAAAACCCTCCAAAGTCTTCAAGATGTTAGATGGGATGCTCTTGCAAATAAATTAGCCTGCAACACGCTACCAGCTGGTCCAGAGGGTTCTTGAAGTTCTGCTTGATCTCTCCGGGAACCATTAGGCATGTTATACAGATAAGCACAAACACCTGCAAACAAACCTTGGGAATTACATGCGTTTGTTGTCTTGTAGTGACGCATAGACCTGTGTTCATGAGCATGTGTTGATTATAGGGATAAAGGACAGTACCTACAGACCCTCCCACTGCAGGTCTGAGCAGGCTATCATCAGCAGCAGCCCTTTTTAACCCCCGTCACAGCAATCAATCAAAGTCAGCTTCCAGATGTTCATGTCTCAAAGTGTAATCTGGGCCATTATAAAAGCCTGTAAACATGTTAGCACATGATCAGACTTCAAAGATAATGTGGCACCATAGTTTGTCATAGGGCTTAACAGAGGTCATTTCGTCCTTGGCAATAAAACGAAGGGAGTGGGGATAATGTAAGTGTGAGTTGTTCAGGTCCTTTCTGCATTTTTGTTGGGACCAATCAAAGCACATAATTTACCAACAAGTTACCCCTTGTCAACCGTCTTTCAGTTTGATATTTTTACATCAGAAGATGACACACATTGGCTTTTAAAATATTTTGTTTTTGTTTGAGATTGTTAACCAGGGAGTGAATATTTGCACCCTGCTGGAGTGCACGTCTGAGTTTCAGATGTGTAATGGGAGGTCTGGAGTCTGTCAGGCTCCGGGACAGCTGGGAATCTACTCAGGGCTGTTTATTTCTTCTGTTAGATTCCTGACTGTCAGTAGAGCTACCAGTCCCCCAAAACCATGCAACATACCTCTCTTAGGCAACTCAGGATCAATACCAAGCCCTACTCAACTTGTTTAGACTTCTGTTATGCCACTCTGGGATAACTGTGGTTGATTATCTCTTTTTAACCAGTCTATCGTCACATAATCTGGTTCCTCTAGACTGTAATTAAGGTACCATAAACATCCCCAGACCATAACAACATTGTGTGTCTTTGCCTTTTAGGACCTGCACTCTCCCACCTGGTATCAAGGCCTGGGAACACACAAGGAGACAAAAGCAGTTTAAGAGGTATGGGGTAACAAGTGTAAAGTTAAACTAGAAGAACAAGAACAAGACTAGAAGAACTAGAGAACAAACTGCACCACCATAATAGATGAATCCACTTCCATACTGCACAATGGAAATGGTCTTCCAAACAAGA
Organism: Tor tambroides; assembly: GCA_021397915.2. Taxonomy (NCBI): domain Eukaryota; kingdom Metazoa; phylum Chordata; class Actinopteri; order Cypriniformes; family Cyprinidae; genus Tor; species Tor tambroides. Next base: position 167,584 of record JAFVLL020019533.1, read on the forward strand.
GTTATTTAATATTCTGACTGCAATGTCATGGTCACTAGTTGCCATTCTTACAGTGAAGGCTTGACAAATGTAGACCCCTCAACACCTTCACAAGCACGTCTCAATCGGAGTATGTGAATTTCTGTCCTCTTGCTCTCCTAGATCCTGCATGGCATTACGAGAATCCTGGATACCAGGAGCTGACGGCTGTAGTCACTGAGGTTTCTGCCCCAAATCTGGAAGGTCCAGCGGACATCTCAGGTGAGAGTCACACCCTAACCTTTCACTCAAAAGTGAGATGATCTAGTAAATGTCCTCCGTCACTGTCAAAGCATGATGATGTATAAATGCATCATGCCCCTACATCTCAGCTGCCTGAAAAATGACACTGTGCACATAGTATTCATTCCAGCTGACAGCACTAACACAAATACTGCTATTTTTACCAATTCATTTGCGTCTAAAATAATCTAGTTTATAAAAGGAGCTGTGTATGTTTAGTAAGGCACTAAAATGGTAATGCGAATCCCTTGATAGGACCATGTTTCTAAACAAAGATATCAAGGTTCAGGTTGTTCCCAGGAAGTCCTTTGAAGTCTGCCAACCATCCCCTTCCCCCAGTACCTCTCTCTTACAGGGTATTTTAGGAAAGGGTCAGTTATGCTTCTAATCTTTTACACTCAAAGGAATGGTAGGACAAGGTGTCCTCTCTTACACCTTCAGCCATATTTAGCAGATTTTGGTTTGACGGGGTCTCCTTGCACCTCACTGGTTCCATGTGCAATCTCATGTTAAAATCATTTGGTTTTCCAACAATTGTCCAATCTCTTGATTTTTCAGGCTGTGGTGATCTGGTGTGGGTACAAGAGCCTGAGGTGCACCGCAAGGCTGACAGCATTGCTGGTAAATACGGAGTCTGGATGCAAGACCCAGAAGCTAAAGAACCTTATGGTCCAGAGATGGTATGGCGCATTGATGCCGTAGGGTCTGAAGTGCGTCAACTCTTCGGGTATGAAAACATGGACCAGCTGTCACGTGGCTTCCCCACTAAAGTCCTCCTCTTGCCAGAATCTATGGAGAG
>JAFVLL020019533.1:168743-196545 GCA_021397915.2 Tor tambroides
TCCTCTGATTCCTTTAAAGCATATGTGAATCATTTCAGGGCCAACGCTTATATTAGTGCATGAATAGATTGGGAAACCATGTGTAAACAAACTATTATTCCAAATCAATCATATTCAGTAGCTCACTACTCTTGATCCAGAGAACGGTGGGAAAGTGTTTTGAATTCCTATGCCATATGAATAAACCCTTCTGTTAGTTTCATATTTCATTATACCTGAACCTCTAGTGAGTCGTGTCCCATTTCTGTTATTCCGTTTGTGAACTGCCTTGGGACATATGAGCAGGTTAGTGGGTAAAATGCCCCGTGTCCCACAAGATGGTGTGGCATTTTTCTCATTTTAGGTCCAGATGTGAAAAATAAACCACCTGTGTGCACGAGATGGTTGATGGTTTTGTTTTCAAGCTGATCTGAGATTAGTTACTAGTCTCATAACATTAAGTAGTGGAGTCAAATGAACTAAAGCAGGTTTAAACACAGCGTCCCTGTGACAAAGCCACATGCCTGGTCCTGTTTTTGTATTTAGCTCCATACTAAAGCACTTTTTGAGACATGCAAGATGATTGTGAGGCTAATGTAACAGGAGACACTGTGTTCAGAGTTGTGAAGTATGAGCAGTTTTACATTGATTTGATTTTAAAGAGGAAAATAAAAGAGGTGACGTGTGTAATTTCCACACCTCAGAGTTATTTTGGTTTCCATTGGTTGAGCCAGTGTGACTGTTTTAAGCTGCTTGGGTGCTCAAATTACTTAATGCACGCATAATATTACATAATATTAAATTATGTGATTTTAGTGTGTCAGTGTTCCCAAGTGCATTAAATTCAGTGGAATGAAGTCAACTATTAAAAATAATTGTCATTAATTTAAATAATGCTGAAAAAATGGATGATAAAGTTAGATGAAAGATGGCGGAAAAAAGTTTGTCTTGGCAACTAATTGAAATGTGTAAATATAAAAAAAAATATAAATAAGTTGAAGTGCAAACTAAAACAAATAAAAATGAAGCTAATAGAAATATTAGGGAAAAAACAAAATGACTAAAACTTCAAAATTTAAAATATGAATCAGAAAACCCTGTTTGCTGCTGACCTTTTAAAATGCAGTCAGTTGTTACAGAAATGTTACATTATGTTGTTAAAGTTGTTACAAATGTATCATTACATGTCAGTATGAAAATCAAAACAGGACTGTTCTGAGCTCAAATACACTTTCTTTGTTTATTATAATTACTGCAATTTGGCTTCCTTGCAGAAATTGCAACGCATTGTTTGCAAATAGAGAACAAGTAGCTTTATGGTGCCGCATCTGGAAGACATTGTCACTAAGGTTAATGTTTTCCATATGTTGACTCCAATACTGTCTTTGTGCTAAAGGTGAATCTAAAGGCTGATCCATATGACTTGTTTCTTGAATTTTTAAGGCTAAATGCAAACAAACAAACCATCTGCACTTGCGTTCTTTGTATCTTTCTGGCTGTACACACATTCATCCTCTGTGGTATTGTTGAATGGCAGCTGGTATGAGCTCAGCTTTATTGATTCTTGTTCTTGCACTAATAAGGCTGGACATGGTTTAGTTGGTCCCACATGTTGCAGAGATCTTAACATCCCAAAACAGCATTATGAAAGTCAACAAGCATCTCCTGGAGACGAATATAATCCATATAAAACGATCTCAGTTGGTTAGGAGTGTTTATAGTTATATAATAATAGACATGCCTGGAAGTCAACCTTAGTACTGATCCCCTTTTGTCAAATGACTTTCAGAAAGCCTTTCGGACAATGCGTCGGCGTTCAGCAGTAGAGCCAAGCAGCTCCACAGAAGGATGTGGTGGAGAGACATGAAGGTGAGCCTCCAATCCTGATGGTCTACCAATTCTGAAGAGCCTTTGTTGTTAAGGTTGTTGTGTAAAATCACTCTGCGGGTTCATATTCCACATTAAATATGTCATTTTCTTGAAGGTGTGCCTTTAGCCACATTGTACACTATATAATTTTTGCCTTTGGTTTTCTCTTCTATCCTCAGATGAAAATGATTATAGCATTGGTGGTTGTCATCCTTCTCCTCATTATAATCAGTAAGTCCACTCCAGGCACACTTCTTCATGCTTGCAAGAATTTAATCACATCCTGATTTTGCATCCCTCTTTTTTTTTTTTTTGCAGTTCCTGTGATCTTGCGGTATCGCTAGTGTCTGGCCGGGAGGTTAGAGGTATGATGTACTCTTCCTCCCTCCTCTCCCTCATCTTTCTGCTGTCATTCCTCCGCACCAGAGGGGGCGCTGCACAGGGTTGGGCTGCCCACTGTATTGGCCTATTTTGGCAGGGTCTGGAAACATAACAAACAGGGGCAGAGTTTAATTTGTGCGTGTATGACAACACAACATATCAAGCTCTCAAAACGAAGGCACAACACTGGTGCAGACCAATCTCTTGTATGCGCACAAACACAATGATTATTTTGTTGTATATGCATTCAGTAAATTCAAGATTTACTATACGCAATGAAACATGGAGAAAAATTTTTAGCCCTGCATTCTGGTGGTATTTCGATGTCCTCTTTCTAGTTAATTAGACGTTCTGCTTACACCATGATACACGCGTTTAACAATTAAACTGGATCCATTTCCCACATAGGTAGGTCAATGAAATACTGTCTTCTCAGGTGGGTGGGGCCAAACAGGAAACATGATGATGTCACGCTGCACCATGGCTGTGATGTCATCATCTGTTTGTATAACTCCTGTAAGTTTTAACATGGACAAAATATTGGGTATAGTTCAAGTTAGTCTGAAAGGCAACAAGTAATGTTACTTAATATTTGCTGCTATTAACTGCTGTAATGTTTTTTGCATATTTGCCGACAAAGTTTTAATTGACTGTGGTTAATTGTGTTGAGTTGGTTATTTTGATATGAAGGAATTATTTTCAGCTTTTTTTAACAGTTATCATGCTTGTAAAATGGTTTATGTAAAAATTGTAGTTATCCTCACTGGTGTAATTTTAACAGCTTGTTATTGGTCAGTAATGTAATAGTTGTGTGTGATGATGATTTGGTTGACTGTTGCTGAAGGTGACCTGAACACACCTGTACACTTGGTTTAATTCTGTATTATTTTACTGGGGGGGGGGTTCGGGTTCTATTTATTTGTAAATATCTATTCCCTAAATAAGTCAGCACTGGCTTTCTATTTGGGAGACTGTGAAATAAACTTGCATTTAAATAAAGTGATTTTAAAGGGCATCTGATCTGATCTGATTCATTGCGTTGGAATTGAGGTATCTTTAATTCAGGCATGATATGACAGAATTACAACGAGAAGCAATTTATTAAGCAATGCAGGACTCTACAATATGGAAGCTTACGGAGCCCCTAAAGGGACATTGGCAGAAAATAAAAAATGAAGACTTTCGCGTGCGCACGAGAAACTTTTTTGCGAGCTCAGGCGTTACAGTTTCCGGTTGCGTCACTTCTGCCATCTTACAAAGAAGAAAACAAGAGCATGCATGCTCATGAATTAGCCTAATTGAGATCTATTTTGGCCTTCAATACAAAAACATTGTTTCTGTTCTTGCATTCTGACACAGAAATCACCACTGAACGGTATAAGAACAGCTTTTTCCCTCAGGCTATATTCCACCTGAACAATACATAGCCTAACATCTCAGGACTGTCCATCTGTTCATAACTTCTCAAAACTTTTCATCTGTAAAATAGCACATTCATAATTCTTTCTATTTTCTCTATATTTTGTACATAACCTCCTAAAACATTTGCACATAATTCTATTTTATCTATATTTTTATTACCATATAGTTATTATTTTTGAATGCATTGTCTATTCTGTTTATTATTAGCCTTATATCTCATTCTATTACCTTAAATTATATGCATGTCTGCACTCTCTCTGTACTTTCTCCACTGGATGCTCCTGTCACCAAGACGAATTTCTTGTGTTTTTCAGTGTGTAAACACACTTGACAATAAAGCTCTTTCTGATTCTGACATTTAAAATGCATTTTGAGGTCTAGAAGCGATTGGTAGCTACAGTATAAAAACGCAAATTTTAGATTTCGATATGGCAATAGCTTATTGTCCCACAAAAAACTTTAAAAGTCAGTTAAATATGTATACAATCGAAAGGGATTGTTTATTTTTGATAATTATTACTTTCCTTCAGTTAGGTTTTCAATAACTGCTGTTAGTTTCGTTTCATTTTCGTTTTTTATTTCTTTGACATTTCTTTGACATTTTTCTTTCTTTCTTTCTTTGCCTAAATTTATTTATTTTCGTTAAATACAGTTCCTAATACAACATATATATGTATGTTATATTTTACTGTTTAAAAATGAATACAATATTTATTACATTTAAACTCGTTATATATATATATATATATATATATGCGATTATTTGTGACCTGTGCTGGCAAAATGAGTCGGAATGCGCACGGACTAATTTTGAGCTATACAGGCAAAAAAAAAAAAAAAAAAAGTGAAAAATGTCAAGTCGAATTTGAGGTTTTCACAAAAAAGAGTTCATTAAGCCCTCTTCTAGCTATCCCAATGCTACAAATAGTAATTAAACATCTAAAATGATCTTTATTTGTACGTTTTCTGAGAGTACCTTTTCTCTGCTCGCTTTTGGACGACTGCTGCTTCTCACTACATGTTGTAGGTCTATTGTCGCAAAGAGCAGCCTTCCAGCTTTGTGAATATTCATATCGAATTCTCGATTACGTGAGTCCAAACCAGTGAAATATAATTTTCAAACCTATGCTGATGAAAACAATACGATCGCGCTGACTGACATTTGCAAAGCGCTTGCATAAGACGCACCTTTCCTCGAGCGCGCGATCTCCCTTATAAAGTACAATTATTGCGAAATATGTATTGACGAGATTCACACAATCATAATCTGTTATGTCTTACATGAACGTTTAGTTAATGGTTGGGGGAATATCTGATATGTAACATTATATTTGATCCATGCATTACAGTAGGTCTTAATACACAGATCTGTCTCAATGTTAATCATACATAAAAATAAAATACGGAATCACTGGCTGCTCTTGATTAAACTACCGTTTATTTGCATCTTTGTTCTTATTTTTAATAACAAAGATAAAACAAAAAAATGGCTATATTGTGATTAATAATAGGCTATAGTATTTATTATTAAGAAAAGAATTGGAGGAAAATATACAACGTTGCTTGGTGATTTTGCTTTGTAATCTTTAAATCTATTTTACATTTATCAGACGCTTTTATCCAAAGCGACGCATTCAGGCTATACACTTTTTTTTTTTTTATCAGTATGTGTGTTCCTTGGGACTTGAACCAACGACCTTTTGTGCTGTTAAAGCAATGCTCTACCACTGAACCACAGCAACACTATTTTTCTCGAAATCAGATCTGCTGCCTGAATCTATTGCCTTCAAACGGCTTTTTAATGGAGAATGTGAAAATAAAAATAACTCATTTTTGAAAATTTGCGCATTCCGACTCATTTTGCCAGCATGGGTCACATTTATTTTTTATAATTATTACTTTATTTTAGTTAGGCTTTCAATAACTGTGTTTCATTTTAGTTTTTGATTTATTTTGACATTTCTTTCTTTCTTTCTTTCTTTGCCTGCATGCCTTTATTTTCGTTAAATACAGTTCTTAATACAACATATTTTACTGTTTAAACATGAATACAATATTTATTACATTTAAACTCGTTTAACAAGCATTTTAGAAGTATTGCATATTGTCCCACATAAAACTTTAAAAGCCAGTTAAATATGTATATAATCGAAATCGAAATTTATTTTTGATAAGTATTACTTTACTATATATATAAAGTGCAGTCATTGATTAAAAAAATAGCTAATTAATCGCTAATTAAACGTGTTTTTTTCTTTTTGAAATCCGGTCTTTTCGCGACGATTAAATGTTTAATTTTACTTCTAAAATGCTTGTTAAACCAGTTTAAATGAAATATTGTATACATATTTAAACGGTAAAATATGTTGTATTAGGAACTGTATTTAACGAAAATAAATAAATTTAGGCAAAGAAAGAAAGAAAGAAAGAAAGAAAGAAAGAAAGAAAAATGTCAAAGAAATGTCAAAGAAATAAAAAACGAAAATGAAACGAAACTAACAGCAGTTATTGAAAACCTAACTGAAGGAAAGTAATAATTATCAAAAATAAACAATCGCTTTCGATTGTATACATATTTAACTGACTTTTAAAGTTTTATGTGGGACAATAAGCTATTTCCATATCGAAATCTAAAATTTGCGCTTTTATACTGTAGCTACCAATCGCTTCTAGACCTCAAAATGCATTTTAAATGTCAGAATCAGAAAGAGCTTTATTGTCAAGTGTGTTTACACACTGAAAAACACAAGAAATTCGTCTTGGTGACAGGAGCATCCAGTGGAGAAAGTACAGAGAGAGTGCAGACATGCATATAATTTAAGGTAATAGAATGAAATATAAGGCTAATAATAAACAGAATAGACAATGCATTCAAAAATAATATATAACTATATGGTCATAAAAATATAGATAAAATAGAATTATGTATGTGCAAATGTTTTAGGAGGTTATGTACAAAATATAGAGAAAATAGAAAGAATTATGAATGTGCTATTTTACAGATGAAAAGTTTTGAGAAGTTATGTACAGATGGACAGTCCTGAGATGTTAGGCTATGTATTGTTCAGGTGGAATATAGCCTGAGGGAAAAAGCTGTTCTTATACCGTTCAGTGGTGATTTATCTGTGTCAGAATGCAAGAACAGAAACAATGTTTTCGTATTGAAGGCCAAAATAGATCTCAATTAGGCTAATTCATGAACATGCATGCTCTTGTTTTCTTCTTTGTAAGATGGCAGAATTGACGCAACCGGAAACTGTAAAGCTTGAGCTCGCAAAAAAGTTTCTGGTGCGCACGCGATAGTTTCTCGTGCGCACGCGAAAGTCTTCATTTTTTATTTTTTGCCAATGTCCCTTTAGGGGCTCCGTAGAAGCTAGTTTCTGCCACTGAATAAAAATAATAAAGGTAATTGCGACTTTTTATATCACAAATCTGACTTTTTTCTTGCAATTGCGAGTTTGCAATTCTGACATATTTCTCAGAATTGTGAGATATAAAGTCAGAATTGCGAGATACAAACTTGCATTTCTGAGAAAGTCAGAACTGCGAGATTTAAACTCGCATTTCTATTAAAGTATTGCGAGACAGGCCTATAAACTCGCAAAACTGTGTTCGCTCGCAAAAAAATTTGATCCTCCATGAAATTTTGCGTTTGCTCGCAAAACTTATGGAAGCCCATTTCCTCCGCTGAATAAAAAATAAAAAAGTTAATTGTCTTTTTTTTTCGCCGAATTGCATGATACAAACTAGCAATTATGACTTCTCAGAATTGGGAGATATAAACTCAAAATTGCATAAGTCAAAATTGCAAGATAAAAAGTCGCAATTTTATTCAGTGGCGGAAACTGGCTTCCATACAAAAGTACGAACGCAGAAGCATCGAAATAATTCGAGTCTCCATAGAATGACCCCCAACTCGTGTTTTCATGACTTAGCTGATGCTTCAGAATATGTTAATGGGGTCATATACTATATGGGACATATCATAATTCCCTTTTTATATACCTCCAAATGTTTACAGGGTAACTCTGTTGACCTGAACTATACTTACCAAGGCAAATGGCCTGTCTTAACAGTTTTTGTTTCACATTTACGGTTTATTATTAGTCTTTTTATAGCACAATTGTATTGTATTTCCTTCTTTAACGTTGAAATCAACTCCCTGGTCAGCCCTTAAATTTCTGATTCAAACACCAGCTCTGAGTTTTACTCCTTTAGATCTGTTTTCATTCCCCTTTAAGTATCATTGCATTCCTCACACTGAATTACTTTTCTTTCAGTCTTCTATCCCTCTTTTCCTGCATTTTTTAAAACTTTGTCTGTTCTTCTCATCTCAGTCATGCACTCTGGTCATGTGTTCATGGCAGACAGCTTCATTCCATCTGCACTGACCATTGGACAGAAACAGGCAAAAAATACTGTAGTAGTAGATGAAATGTCAATGCGCATCCAGTATCCAAGGCTTTCCCATAATATCCCATTCCTGTGTGGCTCATCACTTCCAGGGAAGTCATAATGTATCAGAAAAGAAAAGTTCAGTACAAGTAACTAGATTTTTAATGCTTTACCGAGAAATCTGAGTACTGTTTGCAGGTGCAAAAGTCACCATCATTACCGGCTATGTGATTATAGGTGGTTTCTAACTAACTTGCTTAAGCCTGGGTGAAATTTGTAATTCTGATCCAAGAAGCATGACTTGATGTCATAATATCATAATGTTTTGTGCATGTATGGATGGAAATATTTAACTTGTTGTTGTAGTGTTACATTGCTCTGTTTTGTGTCAGCAAATTCCCCAATCAGAGAGACGCTCTTCATGTCAGTGATTAGTTACATAACTAAGGTTCTTCCGTTCACTCCTCAGGCAAGATGTCTTAATTGTGTGTGCTTGTGTTTGTGTGTGTGTGCATCCTATTCAAACCAGGCTTTGATCCTTCACAAACATAAAACATACATTTTAGTCCTTTTTGCATGTTGTTTCAGACTTTTTGCAAGACTGGAACATGCATGTGAATGGAGAGATGTATGTAAAGTATGTATAGTTGCACAGTCAATAAATGCTATTGTAGATTTGTTGCAGGTCTACAGTTCTGAGCTTGCTGGAAATCTCTTCAATACTCTGAAACAAAAGGCCCACATGCTATGTTTTGGATTCTTTTGAAACAGCTATCATAAATCCAGAATCCTATGTCTGTATGGAGTTTGTAAAAGACATAAGTGGGATTGCAGATATTAACTGGATAGGCGGAGAGAATGTTAAAGAATTGCATTGACTGAAGGAAAGTAAGCTTTGATTCTGCACCATCCTTCAAAGTCAGTATCTCCAGTTACTGCCACAGATTGTGCGTTTGACATGAAGGATTTAGTTGGACATGATTTGCAAGCAGGGTCCTGTAAATACACAGCATTTCTGGTAAATGTCTGTTTTCTGCAATCTCCCATAAATCTGATGTGGTAATAGATGAAATGAAGCCTGCGAGGTGAAAGCTGAGAGCTCTGATGGTGGTCCTGAAGAATAGCCAGAAGGTTGCAAGCAAAGGTGTTGAAAACAAAAGTAAGATGTTAAAACTTCCAGCCCCACTAAAGATTGTTGTCATAACATTATATAACAAAGTATTAAACCAAGTCGCATTTATTTTCAGGACCTCAAGTGCACTTTTCAAACAAAACTTTACACAAAAAAAAGTTTAACAGATTATAAAATAAGAGCTATTCAGAATCAAGAATATATAACATTCTATGCAATGACCTACTGTGCTTGAACACCTGTGTGAACTTAAGGAGAACTGACAATTATTTATTAAAAATCACCATGATACTTTGGTTACAAGTTATTGCAAATAGCTCAGAAAGGTGAAGCTATAGTTGTAAAGCATCCCTTCCCTTTTTCAGAATGTAATTTAAGGATTAAGTTTGTCTTACAGTTGTTCAGTTGACCATATATTAGCAAATATTTACATTTATTTTCCATAATACTATATTGGATTATGCATATTTGTCATATGCATGCTAAACTAGATATATGTTTTAATCAGTAAATTTTCTTTGTTCAGGTCTTACCTTCACCGTTTTTCATAAAGAGGGATAGAATGTACGACACATTTATCACATTTACCTATCCATCATTTAACCATTCACTTGCACACACAGATGAAAATAAGACAAAGGGTCTGAGGATTGTTAAAGGGATAGTTTAACCAAAAATGACAATTCTGTCATTAATTACTCACCCTCATGTCGTTCCAAACCCCTAAGACCTTTGTTCATCTTCAGAACACAATTTAAGATATTTTTGAAATCTGAGAGCTTTCTGATCCTGCATAGACAGCAACACAACTGACATGTTCAAGGCCCAGAAAGGTAGTAAGGAATAATCCATGTGACATCAGTGGTTCAACCGTAATGTTATGAAGCTACGTGAATACTTTTTGTGCACAAAGAAAACAAAGATAACGACTTTATTCAACAATGGACTATTTTAACGATGTCTTTAATACCTTTCTGGGCCTTGAACATGTCAGTTGCGTTGCTGTCTATGCAAGGTCAGAAAGCTTTCAGATTTCATCAAAAATATCTTAATTTGTGTTCCGAAGATGACCAAAGGTCTTATGGGGTTGGAATGTCCTGAGGGTGAGTAATTAATGACAGAATTTTCATCTTTGGGTAAACTATCCCTTTAAGTAAGAATGTTTATGAGCACTGTCAGAAGCAAGGAAGAGTGTGTACCAGTAAGGTATTTGTATTACTAAATTTCACAGAAGACTTAGCTGGGCAAGAAATGCAGACATCTCATGCAAACACAAACAAAACAAAACAAATGGCCACCATGAAGACGGATTCCAGTCCTGAGCCATCTGTGCCATATTATAGATAAATGAGTGTGAAGGTGTTTTGAGCCAATGTTTATGGAGCAAACTAACAAAAACAAGTGACAGACTTATTGAGAGAAAGTGAGGTGATGAACTGTGGAGAGGAGAGGGGTGAAAATTGCAGTTGGATGTCATAAGTAGATGAGAAAAAGAAAACTAAATATCAAGGGACTGTGAAGGTTGGTGACAGAACGAGAAATGGTCAAGGGAGCATGTTGATTTTGAAGGCTGAACATTAAACTGTTACAAATGCCATCATCAAGCATGTAACATTTCAAACAAGCATTGACCTCTGCTACTGTTTGCGTCACGTTCTGAACCCTTTAGCTAAACGCCACATGTAAACCAACACTCCAGACCTCCCCCATGGGCTGTCCGGTAGGGGTAACTCTATCCAAATTTACCCCCCTCTTAGCAGCCTGTCTTGGGTTCCCCATAGCGAGATCCCCGGCTGTGAATCACCAGCAGCAAACCGATAGGTCCACATACACCGCAACACCCAAATTAGAAAGCAGCAGAAAGGTATGCACTCCCCCAGTAGTTACCTTCTGAAACTGTCACACACATTTAGCTCGTTTGTTAGGTACATTACATAAGTAATCACTACAATACCCAGTGGGAAAATACTTGAGCATACAAACCATTAAATAACACTGGGACAAAAACCCCTGTTCACCTGTGGTCGCCCTTGCATTCCTGCACACAAGCTAAACAAACAGCACACAAACCATCCCACACATGCTCTGATATGCCCTCCAAGGGGAGGCGGCAAAGACAGAACTCTGGAAAGATCTTTTTGTTGGGGCAATCCCTCAAGCACACAGCATCCCTCCTTTTCTTCCGTCCCTCTTTGAGTCCCTCTCGCTCCTTCCCTCCCTCCCTTTCCTCCCTGACTGTATAAATAAGTCCCAGCGTAATGTGCCTGGACTCAGAGAAACTGCCTCTAGACCTGAAGACACAAACCGTGGGATCACAGACATCAACCACCAATCAAAGCGAGACACTCCAATCAGCCCCTCAAAGGCAACAACTGAGGGAAAGTCAGTGGGAACGGAAGATTGAATAGACTCAGGTGAGAGGTCATTAGTGGAGCGCCAGAGAAGTGAGCGGTTCCGGTTACACTTGTGAGGTAAAAGGGAAGGTACAGATTAGTGCCGGAGCTAAAGAGGACAGGGCAGACAAGTGATCCACAGAAAGAGTAGATTCACCTCTGTGTAAACCTTCTTCCTGGAGGAAGAGCATCAGATAAAGACAGAAAGAAGTTCCCAGGTATCTGTGGTCCACCTCAACATGTGGTTTTTGGCTATGTTGTGGGCTTCCTGCCTGCTGACTGGCACTCATGCTCAGGGCAGCGCTAGTTTTCGCCGGGCAAATGCCGGCAGTGGTCGTTGCCAGTACACCTTCACGGTGGACAGCCCTACAGAGGCCAGTTGTCCATCACCAGGTTCAAGTCCCGAGATGGAGGCCCTGAAATCTCGCCTGGGGCTCCTTGAGGCGCTGGTCACCCGCCTCGTAGGAGGGGAAGCTGTGTCAGAGTCGTCACAGGGCTCCGGATCTCAGTCCAGCCTCCAGAATGCATACAACCAGGTGATGGGGGAGAACGCCCAGCTCCAGGGAGAGAAGCAAAGACTAGACAGACAGGTTCAGGACCTGCAGCAGAGGATGGAAGAGCTCCACCAGGAGGCTGAGAGGTTGAGGAGCAGACCCTGCACGCAACAACCTCCTCCAAGAGTGCCGCAAAATGACAACAGCTTTAGACCAGGATCAGGTGAGTACTGACAATCAAGAAATTTAAGATTCATCTCACACCAAATTGTCTTTTGGACAAGGTTAGCCAACTGTTCACTACCCTATATATCTGTGATGTGCATTCCTAGAAAAAATAGCAGAAATTGTACAACATAAGTACAACAACTTGTCACTGGGGCAGTACTCTCAAAGGGGCAACTTTGTACCTCATTTCACAGTGGTAACATATTACCTTAAGGGTACTCTAAGATGCTAAATTGTATTCTTTAGGGGAAAATAAGGTACAAAGGTGTCCCTTTGAGGGCACTGTCCTAGTGACAAGCTGTTGTACCCATAAAGGTATAAATTCTGACATTGTGTACAGTCATAATAAAGTATGAAAGATTGCCAATATCTATTTTGTTTTGTCAATATACAGTCCAGTGCTGGTAATGATGGAAACCTTCATCTGCATGATGTATGTTTGTGAATGTATTTTTGTAATCTAACTAAAATGTTTAGAACAACTGAGCCATGACAAGTAAATAGGTGTGGTGTCTGGGAAGGCAGAGGGAGTGAGCAAATTGGCATGCTAGAGTCACTGGCACCATGGAAATGACTCATACGGTTTATGTGTGTCCATAGTTATACCTGCTTGGAAGTGTGTCATATTTCGGGTGAGCAGGTCATTGTGTTCATTCTAAAGCAGGAGGGAACAGTATAGTTAGATCAAAGTTGAACTAGGTGACAACCCCATCATAGTAAGAGCGGGGCAACAGAAGCGAGAGAGACATGAGGGTTCTGGAGGCAAGCTACTGAAGCAATAAAACATAAGTACTGTGCTAATTCTCAGCAGTAAAGTCTTACTGACAGCTCCCAGCAGACCACTGAGGGATGCTGCATGAGGAGGGGTGGAGGTCAGGGGTAACTGATCCCAACTGGGGTTGTTAGTGCAAGAGTTGGTACCTTAAAAACGGTTAAGCTTTACTGACATATTCTGTTAACGAAAGTAAAATTTAGTTGCTAACATAATGTGATTCCACAGTTCTATAAACAAAGTTAGTATTGAGCAACTTACATTTTAGACACAATTTAGTCATTTATTTTTTTCCCAAACTAATTTTCTTGTATGAAGGTTATATATTTCTCCCCACCAGCTTCTCTTTTCCACGTCCTGCCATATTTGACATCTGTTCTACTTCTCACACTGACACCTGTGATCAGCACCACAGCTCCTCACATCTGCACCATATATCATGTAAACACATGAAAAATCAATATGGAGTTTAATAAGACAGAGGAGAGAAGCAGTGGACTATGGAGACCCTCTTTGCAAAAGGAATAGAGATTCCGGCTCTTTGAGATTGAAAAGAAAACAGGCCATCTGTCTTGCACGTCCTCACCCTCTTGGATCCAGCATTTTGCTTGCAAGTTCATAGTCCCTTTAGCACCCTAAATATCCTACCGTGCAAACGTACACTCTCAGAAAGGGGGTGAATAAACAGTAATTTACCAGTGGGTATAAAAGCTTTATTTACATTGGCTAATACACGGTTCAAAGGTACCCTTAATACTTATGTTGCTCTGGCTGATTTGGCAGTTGTTTTGGACTGACACTTAGCCATGTGAATGCAGCGTTATGCAAAAGCAAAGATTTTCAAGTACTGATGCCACTGTACAAATTTTTAGTATTAGGGTACTGATGACTGAATTTTCATCTCATGTGAATGTATATTGTTTAAAACGTATTTTTCAAAAGTACTATTTATTTCATTGCAAAACATTTTAACGAGGAAAAATGAGCAGTGAAGCTGAACACACAAACAGTCATTGCAATAAAAAAGATCAGGAACCTTGTGCCATTTGGCCATATGGATGTTGTCAGTGTCACCTCATTAAGTACGAACTTATAAATGTATAATCCTGATGTCTTGCCTCTGGAGATTGAACTGTTTTGGAAGTCTTCACTCCGATGTTTTAAACGAAAGGAATTCTCATTTAGAATTATAATAAAGGTTGGCATCTGCTTCACAGCCTAGAGTTGCAAAACCCAAAAGCATTCAAACATTAGAAAAAAAACTCCAAAGTCTTCAAGATGTTAGATGGGAAGGCTTTTGCAAATAAATAGTCTGCAACACGCTACCAGCTGGTCCAGAGGGTTCTTGAAGTTCTACTTGATCTCTCCGGGAACCATTAGGCACTTTATACAGATAAGCACAAACACCTGCAAACAAACCTTGGGAATTACATGCTTCTGTTGTCTTGTAGTGATGCATAGACCTGTGTCCATGAGCATGTGTTGATTATAGGGATAAAGGACAGTACCTACAGACCCTCCCACTGCAGGTCTGAGCAGGCTATCATCGGCAGCAGCAACCCTTTTTAACCCTCCTCACAGCAATCAATCAAACTCAGCTTCCAGATGTTCATGTCTCAAAGTGTAATCTGGGCCATTATAAAAGGGAGTGAGGATAATGTAGGGAGTGAGGATAATGTAAGTGTGAGTTGTTCAGGTCCTTTCTGCTTTTTTGTTGGGACCAATCAAAAGCACATAAATTACCCCTTCTCAACCGTCTTCCACTGTTTGGCGATTTTACATCAGAAAATGACACGTTTGCTTTTGTTTGAGATTGTTAACCAGGGAGTGTGTATTTGCACCCTGCTGGAGTGCACGTCTGAGTTTCGGATGTGTAATGGGAGGTCTGGAGTCTGTCAGGCTCCGGGACAGCTGGGAATCTACTCAGGGCTGTTTATTTCCTTCTGTTAGATTCCTGACTGTCAGTAGAGCTGCCAGTCCCCCAAAACCATGCAACATACCTCTCTTAGGCAACTCAGGATCAATACCAAACCCTACTCCACTTGTTTAGACTTCCATTATGGAACTCTGGGATACCGGTGGTTGAATATCTCTTTCTGACCATCTATCTTCACATTATCTGGTTTCTCTTGACTGCAAATAAGGGACCGTAAACATCCCCAGACCTTAACAGCATCATGTGTCTTTGCCTTTTAGGACCTGCACTCTCCCACCTGGTATCAAGGCCTGGGAACACACAAGGAGACAGTTTAAGAGGTATGGGGTAACAAGGGTATGGTTACACTAGCAGAGAACAAACTGCACCAACATAATAGATGAATCCACTTTTGTACTGCACAATGGAAATTATCTTCCAAACCATTTCCAAGAGTTCTTTGATATTCTGACTGCAATGTCATGGTCACTAGTTGCCATTCTTATAGTGAAGTCTTGACAAATGTAGACCTCAACACCTTCACAAGCACGTTTCAATCAGAGTATGTGAATTTCTGATTCGTGCTCTCTTAGATCCCGCATGGCATTATGAGAATCCTGGATACCAGGAGCTGACGGCTGTAGTCACTGAGGTTTCTGCCCCAAATCTGGAAGGTCCAACGGACATCTCAGGTGAGAGTCACACCCTAACCCTAGTCCTTCACTCAAAAGTGACACGATCTAGTAAATGTCCTCTGACACCATCAAAGCATGTTGATGTATAAATATATCATGCCCCTACATCTCAGCTGCCTGAAAAAAATGACACCGTGCACATAGTATTCATTCCTGCTGACAGCACTAACACAAATACTGCTATTTTTACCAATTCATTTGCGTCTAAAATAATCTAGTTTATAAAAGGAGCCGTGTATGTTTAGTAAGGCGCCAAAATGGTAATGTGAATCACTTGATAGGACCATGCTTCTAAACAAAGATATCAAGGTTCGGGTTGTTCCCAGGAAGTCCTTTGAATTCTGCCAACCATCCCTTCCCCCAGTACCTCTCTCTTACAGGGTATTTTAGGAAAGGGTAAGTTATGCTTCTAAACTTTTACACTCAAAGGAATGGTAGGACAAGGTGTCCTCTCTTCCACCTTTAGCAGATTTTGATTCGACGGGGTCTCCTTGTAAGCGTCACTGGCTCCATGTGAAATCTGATGTTAAAATCATTTGGTTTTCCAACAATTATCCAATCTCTTGATTTTTCAGGCTGTGGGGATCTAGTCTGGGTACAAGAGCCTGAGGTGCACCGCAAGGCTGACAGCATTGCTGGTAAATACGGTGTCTGGATGCAAGACCCAGAAGCTAAAGAACCTTACGGTCCAGAGATGGTATGGCGCATTGATGCCGTAGGCTCTGAAGTGCGTCAACTCTTCGGGTATGAAAACATGGACCAGCTGTCACGTGGCTTCCCCACTAAAGTCCTCCTCTTGCCAGAATCTATGGAGAGCACAGGCGCCACCATGTACAGAGGCTCCTTGTACTACCAACGGAGGCTCAGCCGCACCCTTCTAAGATACGATCTACTCTCTGAGAGCATTGCTGCCCGCCGTGATCTTCCCCATGCTGGCTTCCATGGCCAATTCCCTTACTCCTGGGGAGGCTACACAGACATTGACCTAGCAATAGATGAGAATGGTCTATGGGCCATATACAGCACCAACAAAGCCAAGGGTGCTATTGTCATCTCCCAGCTGGACCCTCACAACCTGGAGGTGAAGGGCACCTGGGAGACTAAAATCCGCAAGACATCCGTGGCTAATGCTTTTATGATCTGTGGCAAGCTGTACACTGTTGCTAGTTACACCTCACCAAACACCACCATAAATTACATGTATGACACTGCAACCAGCCAGGGTAAAACAATCTCAGTGCCGTTCAAAAACCGCTATCGCTACAACAGCATGGTAGACTACAACCCAGTGCAGAGAAAGCTACATGCTTGGGATAACTTTTACATGGTATCTTATAATGTGAGACTAGGCAAGCAGGAGTAAAGTGAAGACATCAGCGTAAATTTCCATATCACCCAGCTTATAGATGCATTTTTTGTTTTAATATTTTAACATCTGGAGGGACAGCTATTGTTGGATTTGCTGGAATTCAAAGACAATGATAGACAAATGGACAAGAATCAACTATAATTATGCTAATGACATTGATTATTCCTAGCACCAGCAGTAGGTATATATAATGAATACAGCAAATATAACATTTTCCTGATCATTTTCATTTAAGCACAAAAACTTCTATATAGGCTGTTATTTTCAAGAAAACAGACAGTAAGCATACCAGTGACTACATTGCACATCTTCACATTAAGAAATAATTTATATTTTTGCATCTTTAAAAGATATTCCTTTGACTAACAAATTCCAAAATGGATAAAGTATATCAGGTTTTTTAATAAATAGAAGCCACATTTACATCCTCAGTGATTTTGTCCACTTAACATGTTAATAGAGAAACTATTTTTCTACCTTTGTAAGTAATGTCTCGTCTTTTTTGTGTTTACAGCACTGAAAAATTCAAGGAAGGGGGAAAATATAATGGCATAATATTCATTACAGTAGGCCTGCCTCTTGATTGATAGATTGTACAGAGGTATACAACTTTAAAAACCATAAAAACTTTGCTTGTGTACATGCTCTAATCCTTACATAATCATGCTATTGTAACTGTATATGTTGAAGATTTTCCCTTCTCTCTTTTGAATTTGCCTCAAGACTTGTGTGCTGCTTGAGATGTTAAGACTGAAATCTCGTGGCTATGGAAGTGTATTAACTTATATGAAAATAAAGATTTAAGAAGTCCACTTTTCTTTTTCTGTTTTGCATGCATGCACAGAAGTATTTTAATGAACTCGTTACTTCAAAACCAAAAAACTGACATCCCAAACACAGCTCATTTTTACAGCATATTATTTTATTAGTTTCTGTAACCAAACCAGGAGAATGTAAATAAGACCTTACATATTTTAATACAGCGATTTAACCCCTGTACAAGTAAAACAAAAACAAAAACAGAAATCAAAAGAAAAAAATCAATTCCCTCTCCTCCCCTTCTGTTTGTAGTTTCTCATTCCTACTAAACAAGAAATGGGGGGCCGTACTGAAACCCTTGTTCAACTGCAGGCCCCTTCTTTGCAACAGCAACCCAAGAGGAGTGGTTTGGAGAAAGACCTTATATACTCAGGCCTGTGGTCACCGTACAGAGTAGTCCAAAACGTGGTAATCTCTGTTCAAGACTTTCATCACTTTTGCCCCAAACCCCCCACCGAGTCTGGCAGCCTCACACTCGACGTTTCTCTTCTTAACTTGCAGCTGCGCTCTTTAGCACTGAATCTAAATTGCTTGACCACTCACCCCAACCCAAACCCTGCCCCTCCTCTGCAGTGATTGGTCAGGAGAGTCAGAGCTGGTCAGCAGCATGGTTGGGAGCTGCGTGGAGAGGCTGGAAGGTGAAAGACTGGAGTTATAGAAGTGGGCGTGTCTACATCTTTACTCATTCACTGAAAAGGGGAGGGGCTTAAGCTTAGGACACATCAAACATAGGCCTGGTCTGGAGGAACCGTTTACAAAAAAGAAAATATTCCATCATAATTCTACTATCTGTTGACCAAGCTGAGCCGTCTTTGTCAAAATCATATATATTCATCTTAAAAGGATTCAGGTCTCGACGCCTAACCTTTGGCTAAAGATTCAAGGGCATTTTGCGCACACACGCAAACACACAATCTTCGATTCTTGAGACTACTGAGAAGGCAAGAGGGAAGGCTCACAGTGGAGACTGCAATCGATAAATTAATCGGATACATCGGTAATCAACTCCTAATCTGCTGAAATAATGTTCTATGTATTGTTAAGGCCAATACACATGGTTGAAGTCAAAGTAAGTGTGAGTGCAGGTCATGTTGAGAGAAGTGTACACACATACACACGATAAAAGGTATGCGAGTGTGTGTGTAGACATTTCATTGTATCTTTATCGCCATAACCGAAATGTTGCGTGAAAACGAGCAAAAAAATAAAATTATGTGGGGGGGGGGGCGGCATCTTCAATCAAAAAAAGGAGACATTTGCCTGCCTAAAATGTGTTTCTCTACATGAGGAAATGAGAAAGTAAATCATATTGCTATAAAAACGGCATTCTCAGCAGCAAGTGTAACTCATGTTGATGTCTACCTTCATTGTTCACTGAGAATGTATATAGTTCACACAATGGAGGGGCGCTTTCTCTGTAATGCCAACCACAGTGGAGGAGAGAATGGATGGACTGATAAAAGGATGAGGAAAATGGGCACAGTAAGTGTGAGAGAAATGCACAGCACCTCGTAAAAATTAACCTCCATCACTCTACTTCCCTACACTTCTCTGCTGCTTCAGGCGCTGTAGGACGTGACCCCCCCCTTCCCCCGGCACCCTGCCTCTCAGTCCATTCTTCTAGCCATCTGTCCTTTCTGAAGCAGTAACGACTATTTGCTCTCTTCTGGTTTGATGGCCTGTGGTTTGATCGGACCCGTCCGGATGGGTTTGGTTGTTGCTAGAGGTGCAGGTTTGTCAGACTCTGCGCGGTCGGATGGCGCCCCCTGGTGATTTGAAGTGATGTTGTCGGTGGGTTTGCCTGCTCCTTCTATGCGGGTTGGCTTGCTGACTGGAGCCTTGAGCTGTTGTTGCTCAGAGAAGAACTTGTGGGTGGACTGTAATACCTCAGCTCTTTGTTTAGCCTGAGAATGAAAAATGAACATTTAAAGCCAATATAGAAATTTACATTATATACAACTTCTAAAGTAGTGCTTCTCAAATTTTTGTGACTCCAAGGCCTCCTATTGCCCACAAAAATATTCAAAGGCCCTTTGACTGGATATAGATAATGACTAAATGACTAAAGATAATCTAAAGTAATGAAAAAACATTTTTTACTTATAGTTTCTACCCTATAATTTAGAGCTAGGCTTATCTAGAAAAATATATTCATTATAAAAATGCTCATGGAATATTACCATTTTATTAACATCCCTTTTAAAATTGGGCTACCTCATAGGGCTGGGCAGTATGGCCAAAAAAAAACCCATATCTCTGTATTTTTTGACTGAATTGCGATATACAGTATATATCTCAGTATTTTGTACGTTCTTCTATACGGATTAAAAAAAATCTGTACACACACAAACACACCCTGACCAATGTTGCCCAATGAAACAATCTTCATATTAAAGGCCATGAGAACAAATAAAGTGAACGTAACCATGTGGACTATGTTATACATTATGTACAAAAAAGGACTAAAATCATATTACATTCTAACATTGTAACATTACAATATAAAATCAAAAATAATGTTTTTTTTTAAAGGAGTTACAACAAAAGCACAGAATAAACGTATTAGGCTATTTTGATTAGTCAACAGTCACTTTACAGTTAGTGCCATCATAAATGTACACTTACTTATAGATTTAAAATTCTGTGTCACATTTATTGTCCAACAACAAGGATTTTAGCTAAACGTATATTTTAGTCAGAGTTATTGCTTTCCTATTTCAATCAAAATTACCATATTTAATTAACGTGATAACGCTCACCTTAAGGTCCTGTTCTGCTTTCAGGGCAGCCTGTGTGCCACGTGGTGCTAATGAGGGACCAGAAGGTCCACGTGGAGGATGCTGGGGTCTGGGATGGGGCATCAGACCACCACTCAGATTAGGGGACATGGGTGGGCCCATGGGTGAACGCTGCACCCCTCCAGGAAAGGAGTTTGCATGGGGTGGACGCACCAATGGAGACACCATGTTAGCCTGAGACAACATCTGTTTATGTGACAGAGACGGGAAATGCTGTTAATGCTCAAGAAGTGTGATCGAATTAAGATTACTTTGTGCCTGTTGTAACTGACCTGTGGGTTGAACTGTCCTGGGAAGTGCTGGGCAATGCGCATTCCTGCAGAGCCCGACTGGAACTGTTTGGGATACAGCATGCTGTTCAACTTGCTAGACTGACTACTGGGGCTTGTGGAGCTCACCCTGAGAACAAAAACAAGGAAGCAAGTGATTTGCATCCAGTGTGCATAAAGGCCATGACACACCAAAACAACAGTAAGAATGTATATGCAAGTTGCCTGCTGACAACAGTCTTTGCTGTTCTTTCATGCCCAACATTTTGGCCCAGATTCAGACACCGCAAGGCTTTTGTCGCCACTAGGTCTTTGATGATGGTTTAGGGTGTCTGGGCCTTAATCTGGATGGCTTTGCATGCACACACACCTATAAGGGCTAGAAGTGGGGGTAGTGCTTTTGGCGCTGACAGGTGGAGTTCCAGGCTTCACATCCATTCCACCACTGAGGAGCTTCAGATCCATCTCACACATCTACAGCAGATAAAAAGCATGCATGTTTCAATATGGCCCATGTATGATAAGATTTAGACTATAACAATACTTCAGTTTCAGAAAATGATATTAGAACAGAATTACATGTAGGCAGCAACTTCATTCAAACATAATTTCTGGAAAATGATTTAAACAATTTTAGTCTAATTTGATTTAAAAAAAAAAAAAACACCTCACATTTAAGCCTAATAAATGTTAAACTAAACTAAAACAGCAGATGGGATGAGTGAAAATACACTCAAATTCACTCTCTGACTGTAGGTGGCAAAATAAAGAGGTTACTCCATACAAAGCAGTGCTGCGCTTATAAACATTACTTTATTAAGCTGAGATGAAAGGATAAGATGGGGAAAAAAGAACAGTGAATTTGTGAACCAAGTTTGTAGGTATGAATATACAACAGGATCCAAAATGAACAATTGCCATGCAGCAAATTGGAGTAAATATACCTGGTCTAGAGTCAGTAACTTGATTACTACCAGTAAATGAAACAAAAATATGAAGTCTAATAAATTAGTTTTAAAAAGAAAAGTGAAAAGTAAAAAAAACAAAAGAAAAAACATAATAAAAACATCATGATTATCAGTGTATGAGCATTTGTGCACAAACCTTATTGGAAGGCTGCATCATACTGTGTGTATTCTGGCCAATTAGGCCACGGTAGGGCGGATTGCTGGGGGGCTGGCGGTTGAGACTGGGGGGCGGGGCTTGGGGAGGGGTTGGAGGTAAGGACTGAGGCAAAGCCAAGAGTGGCTGACCACCACCAGAGCCAAAGTTGGGCAAAGACAACTGTGAACCAGGCACAGGAACGGTCACCTGCTGTAGGGCAGAGCTGGGACTCTGTGTTGAGCTGTAGTAGCTGCTCTGTTGCTGGACTTGTCCAGAGTACAGGTTTGAGTGCTGACTCATTCCCTGACGCTGCACATCATCACACAGAGAGAGAGAAAAACAACAGACATTAGATCATTGTCATGGCAGGTTGAATAAGAAATACTAGGCCACGATCTGGGGGAATTAAAGGTGACATATCATGAAAACCTGATTTTTCCATTTTTAAGTGCTATAATTGGGTCCCCAGTGCATCTACCAACCCAGAAAATGTGAAAAAGAACAACCCAAGTAAATTTTTTTTGGTAAGCCTTTCTTTGCAAGCTTGTGAAAAAACAAGCTGCTCGGATTTTGCTCCCCCCGTGACGTAGAAAGGGGATCTTCTTATAATATTACCGCCTGCTAGTTTCCACCCACACTGTTATGTTTTCACAAGTGAAAACAGTGGACCAGTTCTAATGCCATGGCGAAAGTTCGAGCAAAACATGCTAACTGTTGTCTTTGGCTGCACTGACGAGCACAGAACACTATTTAGAGTTCCAGCCTCAGAGGAGACAAGAGAACAGTGGATTTATTGATTTATTTACTGTATATTACACCACTGCTGCCACACAGATCTAATATAAACGTGATTTCTTTCCCAGCTGTTTACCTTCACAGACTCAACTGTTTTTGTAACTTGTGTGTTTTTAACAAACTTGTGTATTTGACCGTTTAAGCACAATAACACATGAAAGAAAGTTTAGTACTCGCATGCCGTGTGACGGCTGCTTTAATCATATATCAGAAAACCATATCAGAAGTTTGAACTTACATGGCTTTAAAACGCATGATTCCAGTGAGATGGACATGATAATCAAAACCAAACAAATGTTTTTAACAGAATATCTGAGGTAGGTATCTGTAAAGGCACAGTGCTATTCTGGAAAAGGGGGCGGGGAGCAGCAGCTCATATGAATTTGAAGGATGACATATGAAGAGACATGCAGGCATTTCTGCTTCCACTCAAAATAGGCATCTTCAAAGTGATATAATAAACGATCTGTTGGGTATTTTGAGCTGAAACTTCAAAGACACATTCTGGGGACAACTGAGACTTATATTACATATTGTAAAAAAAGGGCATAATAGGTCTCCTTTGAATTCTAACCTGCAGTAGATGTGTGTCTATAAGCTGTGATCCTCCCATGCCAGAGGGTTGATTCAGCTGGGGCTCAAACAGGATGGGGATGTGTTGGGTGTTTGAGGTCTGCTGGAAGGCCAGGTTGGATTGAGGCTTGCCCAATTCTGGGGGCTGCACTCCAGGGTAACTGTGCAGTGGCGTCCCAGACAGCATCATGGTAGACGTCTGGGAGAGGCTGTTCTGCAGAAATGCTTGCTGAGACCTGTGAAAGCATGAGAGTATGCGATAAATGCACTGAAATATTATGTATTATATGAAATTGTTGGATGCTGTAGATTTCAGCAGCTCGGTCTGCAGTACCTGTAGGGCTGTATGGAGGAGCTGAAGAGGTCTTGAGGTTGAGACACCGGAGGTCCAGTGTTGAGGCTCAGCTGGGCCTGGTGCTGGTGCTGCCCTTGCAGAGGAGCGTAAATAGGGATGGGGATCTGCTGCACCGCTGTAGGCTACAGAGGTAGAAATCATATCAGGGTGTCAAGAAACCTCAATAACTTCAGGGAAATGAGACCACTAAAAACATCATTCACAGACCGTGAAAGTCTGACCCTGCTGGTGTGGGACACTGAGTTTTATACCTGTGAGAGTCCAGGCTGAAAGCCTTGTTGCTGGGCTATAGAGGGAGGAGCTAAGCGAGGGTGGGGCGTACTGAACAAGTGGCTGGTGTCCATGTAGAAGGCCGGGATTTGGGCTGCAGAACCTACACAATTAGAAACAGTTGTTGATCACTTATTCAAAAGACTAACAGAGACACAGACACAAAAAAGAAATGCCATACAAATTAGAAAATTAAATACACAAAGGTCTGGGTTCAGTAAGAATTTTTTTTTTTAAACAGATTAATACTTTTAATCAGTAAGAATGCAACAAATTGATTAAAATTGACATTAAGGAGATTCATAATGTTGCAAACAAATTCTATTTCAAATAATTGTTTAACTTAGGTCTGTCGCGATAACCGCAATACCACGCTATTGACGAGCATAACCACAGAGGAATGCAACAACCGCGATATTTCTGTTTTCTTTTTCGTAAGGTTATGCCCTTCTCGTTTTACACTTCATGCATGTGTACTGAATATTAGTAATGATAGCAATGTGTACGATGCTGATTTGTACAAAGGCTCAGTAAATTTGCACTTAACAAGCCTGAACAGACAGCGAATGAGCGAGAGATCGACTCGACTGATCGCGTGCGATTACCTGCGTCTGTCCTTCAGGCTGAGTCGTGTATATTTGTGAAAACAGGTTGCCATGTCCAAGGAAAGCGAAATCTGTCTTAGCATCGACGCATTGCTGGTCAGCTGAGCCTTTAAAAGTGGCGCTCAAAATTAAAATGATTTCAACAGCGTGTTTCATTATCTCTCTTTGAATGAATCAGCGTTTTTGAACGTGTAGTTGAATGAACGGTTAAAGACTCACTCAAAGACAGTCTCTTGCCGCCACCTTGTGGCGCAACAATGAAACTGCACTGACTGACAGCCCGTCTAGAACTCGCAGGTGAAATATCAACAGAAAAAGTATCTTGTCAGTCAGATTCGAGGATCAGAACTAAGAGATATATATATATATATATATATATATATATATATATATATATATATATATATATATATATATATATATATATATATATATATATATATATATATATATATATATAGAGAGAGAGAGAGAGAGAGAGAGAAACAATAGTCTAATGAGCTTATTGTCAGGATTATGTTTTGTTATGTCGACTGTTATTTTGTCACTCTCTTCTGTTTACTTCACTTCCTGTTTCAAAGCAATTTAGTTTCGGTTTCATTGGTTTCTGAATATGACCTAGTTACATCGTAACACATACACACAGATTTTATATATGTATGTGTGTGTGTGTATGTATATGTGCGGTAATACCGCATACCGCGCTATTGAGGCACTCAAAATTACCACAAGGGAAATTCCTTCACCGCGACAGCCTTAGTTAACTATTCAAACAATGTTTTAAAGACTAATAAAAATCACGTTTTCACCAAAAATATTAATCAGCACAACAGCTTACAGCATTGCTAAATGTCTGAGTATCAAATCAACTTGAAAACTGGTGTAATAGCTGCTGAAAATCAAACTTTGATGTCACAGGAATAAATTACTTTTGAAAATGTATTAAAATAGAAAACTGTTTTCAATTTTAATAATTTCAGATTATTACTATTTTCACTGCATTTTTAAATGCAGCCTTGGTGAGCATAAGAGACTTCTCAAAAAAACAAAACAAAACAAAAAAAAAATAAAAAAAAAAACCTACTTACTGACCCCAAACTTTTTCAATAATAAAATTGACTCCAAACATTATAGAAATAATAATAATAATAATAATAATAATAAAATATTTATAAGAGCTACATGAGGGTGTTGTGGACTATAAATAAATTTACCTGCTGCAGACTGGGATACGAACACCTGTGGGGTCTGTTGCTGCTGTTGTTGTGGTAACAGTGAAGGTGCACAGCTCAGCTGTGAGAAGTTAGAACTGGACATTCCTGAACTCTGCAGCTGCTGGGGCTTCACCTTACAGATGTTGGGAGGGTCAGAGGCTGATGTGCTCTTCGTGCTAAGAGAGGACGTTGTGTAGGTTGCAGATCCTGTATAACAGAAGCCCACTATTAAAATTTGGCCCATGTCTGTTTTTTTTACTTTCTGACCCATTCATGGGGTGTGCTGGTCAAGCATGAACTCTTACCAGACAAGGAGGTGCTGGGGGTGACCGAGGCCACAGGTATCTGAGGCACTGAAGCACTGGAGAAGGAATTGAAGGAGGCACTGCCTGCTCCTCCACTGGTGATGGGGGAAGCCGAGGAGGTGACAGGAGAACTCTTTTCCACAAGACTAGGCGAGTTCTCCCAAGCCTTGCGTGCAGACTCCATCTGCAAGAAAACAGTGAGAAGCAGTTTAAAAGATGCTTCTAGTAGCATCTGCATTCACGCACTTGTGTAAAGTACGTTTTGACTATTTATGGTGTGAGAAAAAAAATCCACAGCATAAAATAGCATGCTAATGCTTTTGCTTAGAGGATCAGAATTTGTACATGAAAAATTACATTTATTCTTACTTTAAGTGTGAGGTCAACAGTAGCAGGAGAAACTGTGGCAAGGCTGGAGCTCTGCTGCAGGGCTTCTCTTCGCTGAATAGGCAACGGGTGCGGGAGCGCCACCTGAACCAACAACCAAAAAAGCGATCAGAACATGCACACAGAAACCCTATACACACACATACATACATATATATATATAAATATAAAACAGTACTGAAGTACTAACAGGTGTCACAAGGCTCTCCTCCATCTTGGTCCCTGCAGTGGGGACGTTGTCTGCTAACGAGGAAGATGGGATTGTGTAGTCAGTCACTGATTCCTGCAAAATAAACATACAAATTGTCAGAAAAGTACTACAACAATTTTTTTTCAATAAAATAAACTACCATTCAAAAGTTTGGGGTTGGTAAGATTAAAGTCTCTTACGCTCACCAAGCCTGCATTTATTTGATCAAAATTAGAGCAAAAACTGTAATGCAGTGAAATAAGGCAATAAACAGTTTATTAAGTGTAATAATTTAAAAGAAGACAGACCAAAAGTAAATAGTGTATTAATGACAGAATTGAAGCAGAAGGTTATTAATACACTGATTGGCTTCATCACTCTGTCTCCTCTCCACCAGTAAGCTGGTGTGTGGTGGGCGTTCTGGCGCACTATGGCTGCCGTTGCATCATCCAGGTGGATGGTTGTTGAGGAGATTCCCCCCTTGTATGTAAAGCGCTTTGAGTGCCTTGAAAAGCGCTATATAAATGTAACAAATTATTATTATTAAATTGTACCTTAGAGCTGCTGGAGTATTCTGCTGATGGAGCAGTGATCATGCCCTCAATGTCTCCACCCAGCTCAGGAACTTTGTCTTTAGCGGGTGAGCTGGAGTCTCTGTCTCGGCTGCCTCTAGTTCCATTTTTATCCAGTCCCTCTCCATCAGACTGACGCACATCTTTGGCAGCCTTACGGTTCTTGAGTGAACGTTCTTTACCGATGGGACCAGGTTTGTATTCCTTGTGCTCTGGAGGGGGGATGTCAGGTAACTGTGGAGGAAAATTTGAGTTTTAAACAATGTACATTATACACCTATATAGAGATATCTGTAAAGTCTGGGACATTAGTAAAAATGCTTTTGCGTATCAGCATTTCAAATTAAAATTAACATTTCAGAATTTCTCTTTTGCTTTATTAAAGGGATAGTTCACTTTGAAATTAAAATTTGATATCTATCAGCTTTACCCCAAGGGCATCCAAGATGTAGGCGTCTTTTTTTCTTCAGTAGATCCAATTTTGATATTTTTCGGTCAAACC
>JAFVLL020019534.1:0-28510 GCA_021397915.2 Tor tambroides
CAAAACGCGGATTCATTCAGAAACTAAACACCGCTCCAAGTAGGGCTCGCTGCAGCCCACAAGATCCAGAATGGGTGGTTGGATCCACATCTAGGGGGTGGAGATGGGTGGGTTTAGGGTTCAGGGGGTGGAGATGAGTAAGTTTAGGTATATGTAAGGTGGGAGGAGTTGGATCTGGATCTTGTGGGCTGCAGCGAGACGCTCCTCCACCGCTGTGTTGCTCGGAGACGCACAACAGTTCTGCTAAGGCTTTAAAGGTAGTTATGTTCTCTGCAAAACTGAGCAAAAACACATAATATCCTGTTTAAGATATAACACAATATCAACTTCTTATTTACTGAACTGTTGTATAAAATCACATTTGCACTCGTGCAAATCAGGACGAAAGCGCCACTCATGTGATATTGCTCTCGCTGCTCATGTGATATCGCTGATATGGTATAAATATGAGACAAAAAGATATGAGAGATATGAGACATACAGGGGCATGTTTTGCCCCAATATCTTGAATTTTAGGGCATAACTGCATTTATGTAGTTGTTGCCCTGCATCATATTTGTCAACAGTCAACTGTATGAAATGTAAGATGATGTACAGGTCTGGGGGCGGGGCCAGTGCGTTAACTGCGTTAAAATATTTTAATCGTGTTATTTTTTCATAACTAATTAATCAAGTTAATGCCTTAAAATGGCAGCCCTAATATATATATATATATATATATATATATATATATAGATAGATAGATAGATAGATAGATAGATATAGATAATTACATTAAAACATTTTTGATATTTTGATGATCCTAGTTGATCCCGTTTGTATTTCTAAAGTAAATGATCCTTGTTTTAAGGATTTTTAGATATTTTAACTGAACAATTAGACATTTTTGCATCACCAACCGTCGCTTATATCACCTTCAGTCATTACTTGGAACAGAGAGTGAGTACAAAGTGTGTCATTGATTTGTACATGCACATATGTGCTTCTGCATGTATATACATGTCAGCAATGTGAGAATTTGCCTATAGGCCTAGTCGTAAGTGACAGACAGGTAATTACTTATGTTTGTTATTTGTACAGTAGATTGCACAAATCATTCCACACCAACAGGTGTCAAAGACCCATTGCATTTGCACTGAAGATTACACAAACACTTAGCAAGCCTACATCCCCAACACAAATGCCATATTTATCAAAGCCTCTCTGACTGACAGGATCCATTCGCTGTGTTTCGAGGAGGCCGCTCCTCTGTGGATCTCATGTTTCAGAGGCTATATTTAACACTTTGCTACTGACAGGCTTCTGGAAACTAGTTGTCAATGAGCTATCTCGTTTTAGCGCACGACGAGTCGCAATTCATTAAGACATCATTAGTCAAGCGGCCTGACAAATCCCCTCCACATAGTTGCGGTACAGAAGAGCGACGACCAGAGGAAAACCTCGGCATGCCAGCGGATCTGCTGTGAGTGGATAGAGACAATACTGCAGGTGGATGTTTTTAGCCTCTTGATGCTTAAGGAGGAAGTGTAGTATCTGTCCATCATCTCCGCAGGTCTATGTGGTGTAAACACCTAAAGAGCATGTTTGGTTGTAAAGATGATGAGACGTTGGCAGAGACCTGCTCATGAAAGCAGGAAACTCTTATATATAGACATGCCAAAGGCATTGAGAGATCTGTGGATTTTTATTTTATTTTATTTTTTCGTTTTTGCACATTTGCAGGGTTGTGAAATACCTTCACACACTCAGCTGGTGTTTGTGAGGCACTTCTGTCTTTAGCACTCAGGGGTGAAAAATCACACATTAACACCTCTGTCTATCAGTGGCTTTGTTACAATTAGCAGAGAGTGAGGGGTAAGGATGGAGGATAGTCTAGCTCAATGTATTACTTTTTCATTTATGTTTTAAGTGTTATTAGTAAATCTCATTTGGTTGCCTCATATTTTAATAAAAAGGCTGAAGTTGTTTTATGGACACCAAAAGAGGAACATTTCTCACAGTGACAAAAAGAGAAATACTTTAAAGTAGCAGAGAACTTGTTCAGTTCACATTTTATTTATTTATTTATTTATACATAAATCATAGATAGACAGATAGATAGATAGATAGATAGATAGATAGATAGATAGATAGATAGATAGATAGATAGATAGATAGATAGATAGATGATTTATTAATTTAATCTTGGATCATGGGGATTTTTTATTTTATATTTTTATTTTATATTTTATTTTATATTTTTTTTTTTTACTTGTTCACTTATTTCTTAAATAATTTTATGGTCAATTTATTATATTAATCATTTTATTAGATAGATAGATAGATAAAAATACAAGAAATTCTATCTTTTATATTATTAAAATAAAAAAAAATTTAAAATATTTTTAATATTATATTTTGTTTAATATATTTAATGTTATTTTAGTATGTAAGTATGCTATATTAATCAACCCTTTCATACAATTTTCATTATCACTATTTTATTATTACTCAAACACTTAAATCCTAGTGCACAGACAGACAGAAATATTCTAGAGGCTCAGAATGTGATGAAATATGATTGTCTGCCAGAAAGCCAAAAAGGAGAGAGCAGGTGGGAAGACAAAGCATTGTAGGTGCAGCCTATAAGCAATGCAGAAAAGAAGGACACAGAGCAGCCAAACCTTTGCAGAAGAGTCTTTCGCATACCTCTCCTTTCAGCTCCGCTCCCTCGTCCTCCCCCTTCAGCTGCTCCCCCTCCCTCCTTCTCCTCCCCTCCCCTCCTGCGCTCCGGTGGATGGTGTACTGCTCTCTCTCTCCCTCTCCCTCTCATTCAGGCTGAGCCGTGGACACAAGCAGCAGCAGTCTGTGAGAGTGTGTGTGAGAGCGTGTGTGCGCGAAGCCGGAGCGGAGAGAGAGGGTCTGCCGGATCCCTTACTGAAACTCTACCTCTCCCACAAACACACAATCCCACTCACCGGTCCTCCCCGCCAGGGTCCGAGAACGCATCCCTGAGGAGTACACCTTTACCCCCACGACCGGTGAAACGCCCCCCACATGGAGCCATGTGAACCCCCGTCTCCTGCTTCGCTTGGGATCTGATTTCGGATTGCCTCCTTGGGGAGAAGCTCCAGGCGCTGGATCTTTTGAAGTAAGGAGGGACTCTGAAGATCTCGGCTATCCCAGAGGGAAGCACTTTGCTCTGGGCACTGTGGGCTGCAAGCCCCCCTGGGCTGGAGGCCAGCGCTCCAGCACCATGGATTACCTAGTTGGGATTTTTCTGCTCTTGTGTGGGGTAGCGTTACCTGGAAGAGTTGCACCCCAGCACACCAAAGAGAGCGTGCCCAGACTCAAGCTCTCCTACAAGGGTAAGTTTTGCAACCAGTCCCATCACCAATGCATACAAGCTTTATTACATTTTAAAATTCTCCTCACCTGTCTTACAGCTATTTACATTCTCAGATTTGACTTTTTTGCCATTATATATATTTGGATTCCTTCACTCTGCTGTTTCTTTTCGACAGTCTCTCTCACTCTTTTGCATGTGATTTAGTCTCGTTTTGCCCTGACAGATTGTTTCCATGTGTTCAAAGTGCATGTTTTGGCTCTTCTATATAATTTTTCCAGTTGCACTGTCCTGTCACTCTAAACTCTAAACTGGTACCCTGCCATACGGCTTGTGAACTCTGAATGAGGTATCGTGAGTAATGACTCTGCATTTGCGGCCAGAAGTCTAATTTCTCATGCCTCCAAATTGATTTTACAGCAATCCTTTACAGGAGTATTCCTGGTTCAATGCATGTTAAGCTCAATTGACAGCATGCTGATTAGAACGTATATAATTTTGACTCCTCCGTCATTTTCTTAAAAAAAAGAAAAAAAAGAAAGGAGATAAAAGATTTGTTACAGTGAAGCACTAACAAAGTGAATGGGGCAAATTTTTAAAGTTTTTTTTTTTTAAGTGAATCATGAAGCATCTAATTCGATAAGAGCACTACCATTGATTCTCATTTTAAAATGTGTGCTGTAAAGCTATTTTTACAGTCATTTTAGGGTTTATGGTGTTCTATTGTCATGGCAACAAAGTTGTCGAAATTAGATGTAACTACATGGAAAAGCTTAGAAAGTGTTTTTTCCACACTGAAATCATGTCGATTTATGTATATGGTTTATGTTTTGTGGCTATACTCTTGAAACAGTGAGTGTTTTAACATTTACCGATGCTTCCCTTTTACTTCCATTGTAAGTGCCTCATTTAACCCAGAATTTTGCCTTTTTAGATGAAAGGGACAATTTAAGTAGGTCAATTTTAGTGCTAAAAAACTGCTGTCAGTTCAACTTGTACTGAAGCCGAAGTACCTTTGAGTTTACTAGCTTTGTCACAATAAATTGGTATACACATTCTAAGAAGTATGCACACTCATGCTCGCACACATTGTATATTTTAAAGCATTGTTCTGTGATACTGTACTCCATACGTTGCATTCGAAGGCTTTGGCGATGCTGGCCACTATACGTGAATGGTGGTAACAGCAAACATGATATTCTCCGGGCTGTGCTATTTTAAAGGAGACAGCGGAGAGATCCAGACTATAGCAGCCTCTTTGTAACCCAGAGCTTTCATCTCTCACGGAAATAAGCGGCAGCATTTTTGGCATATTTTGGGCCATTTTCCTTTTTAATGTAAGCTTAGCGAGCTTGCTGTGGTTCTTTGTTCAGGAACATGACCAAAAGTATACACATATATGTGTGGTGGTGATCTCTCTCACTCATTTGGTAAATATAGCCTTCTGTTCTGTCAGTGAATCTGCGCTTCTGGTGTGTTGATTGTAAGGTCTGTGTGTGGCATGGGTTTACCCCACCAGGGTCCGTTTAACGCCCTCTCATTTCTTTTATAGAGACAGAGAATGAAGGAGGAGTGAAAAAGACAATTTATTTTTGTCTGAGAATGTGTTGTTAGGAAAGAGAGAGCCAGAGAACGGAGAGGATTTAAGAAACCAATTGTTGCTCCGAGCATCAGCATTTGCTGTTTAACTTTAAGAGGAAAGGCTGGAGACTTTAATATATAAAAGATGCTGGTCCACCTGTGATCAATCACATACTTCTCTGAGTTAATACTGTTGTGCTTGGATGGCCCATAGCATTGTGGGAAAACAGTCTCACATTGCGTCATCAAAATGCTTTCAAAACTTATGCCACCTGTGCACTTCATGGATATGTTTTTCTGTGTTTTTGTATGTCATAATGGATTTGGATTTAATTTATTGACAGTTGTAGTCAGATAAAAACACACAAGCTGTACTGCTATGCAAAAAATCTGTTCGGGATCTCAAAATGGCTCACATTCTGTACAATAAGATGTTTTCGCTAAAACTATTTTTTTGTACTGAATTCTGAATCCTCTTAAACTGTGATCAAACTAAATGTTTCTAACAATTGCGAAAATGCTGTGTGACGTAACACAACCGCTGCCAATCAAATGATAATTGGTGTTTGGTAACACTTGTGTGGAATAGGATTTTGGACTCTAGAGCAGGGCAACTTTCCAGTGCAATGCCAACTAATAATTTGATAAATGTCAAATGTCCTGTCACTCGTTGTTAAATATGAACAAAAAGATTTAATCGCTTGTTACTTTATCGCTTTATGCCAGGTTATAAAACAGTCTATTGTATTGTATATATTAAGATAAATTTTATCACCAGATACTGCATAATTAGAGCAAAAAGCACACACAAATACAAGACTTCCCTGTTGAAAAAACAGCATATGCTGGTTAGGTATGTTTTGAAGCATGGCAGCTTGTTTGAGCTGGTTTAAGCTGGTCCTTAGTTGGGCATGAGCTGGTTTAAGCTGGTCCTAAGCTGGTTATAAGTTGGTTATGAGCTGGTCCTGAGCAGGAGCTAGTTGTTCAGGACCAGCTTAGGACCAGCACATGACCAGTTTAAACCAGCTCAAAACCAGCTTATAACCAGCTTAAACAAGCTCAAACCAGCTGCCATGCTAACCAGCATATGCTGTTTTTTTCAACAGGGTTATAGCATGCAAATAGCAACATATTGTTCAGAAATCAGCATTCTACCTCCAAAATCTACTGACAGCCTTGTAAATGAAAAGTTTCTCTTTTTAATAATTGAGTGAATTTTGAGCAAATATTACTAGAAAGAATTGTTTTTGATACAGAAATCATGTTAATCTCATTTGCTGTCATGAAATTGTATTGTATTTATATAATATATTAATATACTATCAAAATATGACAATTTTTGAAATCTTTTTTGCTGTCATAGAATATATATATATATATATATATATATATATATATATATATATATATATATATACCTATAGATAGATAGATAGAAATTTATTTTTTATAAATATAAAGATCAGTATCAGGCCCCATATACAGTAACTTTTACTGTACAATAACTTGTTTTCCAATTGGATAATTGTGAGTGAGACATTATATGTGTGTGAGAGACAGAAAATGTGTCTGATGTGTTTTTGGCCAGCAAGATGTGTGAGAATGGAGGCAGGCTTAGCTAATTAGACACCTGGCCATGGTGATAGAGCTGTTTGTGTTTGTGTTTGTGTGTGTGTGTGTGTGTGTGTGTGTGTGTGTGTAATGGAGAGACATAGTCCACAGGTGCTTGATGGCTCTTTTGATGCTCTGCAGTATGACAGATCGCTGTTCACACCCACACAGTGTCTGAGTGTTAAAACGAGAGAGAGGAAGAGAGGAAAGGATGGAGGAAGAGTGGCAAAGAGGGAGCGGGAGGGGAAGAGAGCGGCTGTTTTAATGAAGGCGGTGGGCAGACAGTAGTTGGCCAGGAGAGGATAGTCGTTAAGTGAAGTGTCATTCATTCTCACTCCCCCTGTGAATGCAGCATAGTAATTAAGCCAAATAAACGCACAGACATGCTCTCCAGAGATGCACACTCCAACAAGCGCCGAGAAGGGGGACGGCTATCTCTTTCTCACACACACACAGATTTATCATGAGTTGCACATAGAGTTTGCAATTCAGCCGCGCCGCCTCCGGGGAGACCAGTCGGAGGATCACAGACGGAGAGATCCATCTTAGTTGTTAAACGATGGCCGAGTGATAGATTTTCCTCTTCGTTTCCCCTCCCTGTAATTATACCAGCGCTATGTCTTCTCTTTACTCCCCTCGTACGCTTTAAACTACCGTCTGTGAAAATTGCTCTTGTCAGAGCTATCAGCGGCCCGTTCATCTGTCAGTACGTTGTGGGATAGGCCTTCACATGCTTGTCAGATTGCCTTTCGAATCTCAAACTTGTGGTTACGAGGTTGTGAATTCACACTGTAGGATTAGCAGCGGGTTACAGGGTCCATGTGTGCCCAAAACCCCACATAAATACCATCTGAGATGCCAGATTAGGGTGGAGGTGGTCGGTGCATATGAAGACACTGCCCCCTGCAGGTGGCAAAGTGCGGACACACACCTCTGATAGGGGGGTCCCTTTGTGAAAAAGGGCATCCCGCCGTCACATGCTGGTAAAATGGTGCATTGAGGACTTTAAAGTGCTTGTGAAACAACCTGATAATTACTCACTACAGCGTAATTACCAGACGTCCCATTTCATTACCCTGCCCCATGGCCTCCTGGGACTGATTGGGATGGGCGACACTGGGACGACGAGAGACTGCGAGTCGTCGGAATTCAGCCTAAATCTTCCGAAATAGACAATCCGCGCCCGACCGCACTGGACGCAGACTGGAGGCATCCTATAATAGCGGGCTGTTCGCTGGCTGCCGGGTGAAGTGCAAGCTGGCTTTGGGCCAGGATTTGGGGTGGATGGGAATGATTATATGTAGAGGCTGGGAATGATGCTGGTTTCTCTTTCTCTCACGGCCTCATCTGCATCCGTCTCTTGCCTGTCTGTTTTCACCCTCTTCACCAGAAGTAGATTTCTCTCTTTTTCTTTGTCTCGCTCTCGCTCTCTGTATCTGTCTTTCTCTCTGTCTGTCTAATTTTCACATAATCAAGCTACTTTTAAAATATAGTTTGTCAAGCTACAAGCTACTTTAGATAGTTGCTACAGTTAAACTATTATTATTGATATTATTAGTAGTATTATTAATTACATTGAAGGCAATTAAAATAAAAAAATACCCCATTTAAAATCACTGTCTAATAATGTAATATGTTTTTATTTTCCCACATTTTAGCCACATTTAGTTGTTTTTTTTATATATATAGTCACCACAGTATAACAATATTAAAACAAGGGAATTTATTAGTAGTCATGTGACCCAAGTTTATGTAAATGTTAACTAAAATGAGGGTACAAATTGATAAAATGTGGCCACTAATTAATAAGTAGTGGGAATCATTTCTTAATTTGTGGCCACAATATCTATTTTTTTTCTTCTGAATGTCATGGACGGGGCTCCATGATCAAAGCTGAATTTACCTTTTGATTCTTTTTTTTAAACTTTTTTTAAGCAATTATCTGTATTTTAAATGACAGTTATAAATGTTAGAATACTATTATGTGAATTATTTATTTGTTTATTTTTACTGAAACATCTGAATGAACTGATTTACTTTAAAACATCTGGATTTCCCAAAGCTTCATTATAAGATAAAGACCGAACACATTTGATATATGTTGTATAGTGTTCTTCTTGTTCACTGCTTTTTTGAAAGTAGCTTGTTACTGGTAAAGCTTCTGTCTCTATCTCTGATTCTATGTGTGTTTATTTTATATTTCATGTCCTTCCTCTCATTCACTCTCTCACTCTATTTTGCTCTCATCTCCTGCCTGGAGTGCTGTAAGGAACTTGAAGGTCACCTGAAGTCTTTCTGTCGCATGAATTATTTACTCTGTGGCTGTGGAAGGGCTTCGTCCTTATTGACCTTTTTACGTATCACATCCTGTTGTGTTGAGTCTTCTGTTGGCCCTATTAGACGTTAGACTCCTTTAATGACCCTCAGAAAGCACTTGGCTCAGGGATTTGCACATTTAGCTTCCTCTTCATAACACATAGTTATTAATAAGCAGAGTGTTTTATTATTCAGATGCAGTGTGTGTGTTTACACCTGTGTGTCATATGTTGTGTATTAGGTTACTGACTAGATACTAAGTGCAGTGTGTTGGGAAGTGGTGCACCTGTTATTGAATTTCAATGGTGTCCTTAGACTAGCGTTTCCAGACGAGTCAGATTTCGTACGTTCTTAAGTAGCTTTGTGTGTTAGTTTGCATGTGTGTGCTTGTTATTTTTTATTAATACTTTAATATTTATTTAACCGTGTGCTTTTACTAGTTGAATACAATATGAATTTGTACCAGCTTGATGCTGTCATATTTATTTGTTACACATTTTTACATGTTGTCATGTAAAAATATTGGCAGATATACTAAACAATCCTAATCTTTAGTAGACTGTATCACAGAAATGGTTTCTGGTCCCTTGCGAATCGTACCAAAAAAATGACCAAAAAATGACTTGCAGTTAAGTGAGGGAATCAGTATGAACTCAGTAATGTCTCTGAACAATTCACTGACCAAGAGAGTCTGATTCAAATGAACATATGAGAAAGTTTGAAGCTTTTGTTTTTTGTTTTTAATGACTTTAATTAAAAAGAACCGGTTCATATGAGTCATTTGTTCACGAATGGAATCTGGAACCCTGCTTGTGAAGGCCATATTTCTGTCAGTTCAAGTCAATATAGTCGAGTCATCAGAAAGAACCTAAAAAAGGAGTACGTTTTTTATCATTAAAAAAAAACATTACTTATAAGAGAACTAGAAGTGAATAAAGATCCGTATAATGTACTAAAGCTCTCTTTCAGCACTTTGTCTCTTGCTTTCACTCTTGTAAACCTCCTCTCTTGGCTATTTGTTTTAATGTCACATTATCTCTGGCTGTCACTCTTGCTCTCTGTACATGCGCTGTGTTTTGTGTGTCATCTGGAGCTGTGGAGAGCGGATTGTGCTTTCTCTGCACGGTCTGTGGCCAGGGGCCAGTTTTAAACAGACTCTGCGGTTCACCCGTCATGTCGCGAGCAGATTCAGGGGTAATTAAACGGTTCCACATACTCTCCCCTCTCTCTGTGGATCAGGGCAACACAGGAATCTCATGCGGTCACACACAAATGTTGTGTTGCATTCTGCAACAAAGGACATCAGCGAGAGCGCTGGTTTTTAGTGGCGTGCACAGACAGACTTTCAGGCTTAGAAGAAGGTGCATAAATGCAACCGCTGACAACATGACATTTACATGCACAGATGCTTATGTTTAAGCTCACAAATCATTCAGTTTAATTAGGCCTCTTGTATTTTGAAAGAGTTTATTTTTATAAATTAAAACCGCTATGTTTTATTTAAAAGAAACTGCAAAGGGATCATTTTAAAAGGATAGTTCAAAGAAAAATT
The DNA here is from genome assembly GCA_021397915.2 of Tor tambroides. Lineage (NCBI taxonomy): Eukaryota > Metazoa > Chordata > Actinopteri > Cypriniformes > Cyprinidae > Tor > Tor tambroides. The sequence goes on from JAFVLL020019534.1 coordinate 10,386, forward strand.
TGAATTCTTGTGATTATTTTCTTAGCTTTATTTTGCTCCAATACTGTATGATTTTGTTTTCCTTTTGTGAAAGATAAAAGCAGATATTTTGAGTAGTTTTCAATACAATTAAAATTGATCAATTAAATCATTCAGGATTCACAAATAGCAAAAATGCACCATAAAGTTATCCGTATTCCAAGTCTATATGTACTGTACTATATGAAGTCATAAAAAAACTTCACTGATAATCTTCTCCTCCAGTGGACTGTTAAACACTGTTACTGGATCATTGAGTCGGTGAATGAATGAATCTTTCAGACTGTTTTGGGGAATCAAAATGAGTGAATTGGAAAAAATTAGACATTGCTACTTTCTCATGAACTTTCATGAACATGCCAATGTTTATTTGTGAATAAAGACTCATACAAACGATTGTCTTCATTAACCTTCAGAATTTTGGGTAGAAGTACTTTTTGTGTACTTTTAAGATGTTTTTATGGTGCTTTTTTGTCATTGTCGAGATTGACTTTCCCAGTCCTCATTTACATGAAAAAGAGTTGCCAGGAAATTCTTTAAAAATTCATACAGTACATGAGGTTGAGTAAATAATGACACAATTATTCCTTTAAGCTAAACAAATTCATCTTTATAACTGGCACATGCGTCTTGCAAAAAAGCAGACATCGGTCTTTTCCTCACCGTTTGGCTTTGTGAATGGAAACTTGAGCCAGTTGGCTGTGACATAAATCAGTTCATACAGAGGTGTCTTTTATTAAAACTAACATGCATAAAGAAATTTGACACAGTGATTGAGTTTCCTGTTGGTGTCAGTGGAATTAAATGTCATCCCGTACTCAGCTGTCAATCCAACAGACCGAGCTCCAGCACGGTTACTGGGGAAACTTACCAAAACCTGCGGCCGGTTGCATGCGAGAGCAAGTTAAAATGAAGCGAAACTTCAGGCTTGTTCATATCCCAGAGCTTGAACCAATATGCAAAACAGCGTGTTAAGCAAATCTCTGTTTCTAAAATTTAAGTTCTCTCAAGCACAAAACCGACAAGACCGAACCACACACTTAGCCCACTGAGAGAACAGAGAGAAGGAGAATTTTTGCCAAAACTGTGTCACGATCGAAGACGTGTGTTTTGAAGCGCGCCATTGTTCTGGCTTAAACAAACAGGTAGCGCCCAAAACCATCTGCAGCACTCTTTCACTTTTTATTCCTTCTTTCCTCGCTTCCCTTCGCTCTCCTGGGGTGGCTGGTAGCCCGAGGCAGAGCTAAAGCACAGTGGCAGCAGCATGCACACACATTTTCCCATCTCTCAAACACACACACAGATGCAGAGATACATAACTGTACACCCTCACCAAAATCCAAAACTGCTTTTTGTCCTTTAGACTGTGCGTATTATTAGTTTTGCACTCATTTTCACATCCTAAACACTGGTCTGTTCACTCTTAAGTCACATGGGTTGTGTTGGGCATACTGCTTTTACATTTTTGTCCTTTAATCAACTTTTATTTTAGGCATGTGTCACTTAATTGGTCAACTAATTGATTAGTGAGGTCGACTGTTTTATATTTGTATATTTTTCTAATTTATATTTAAATTTTTCTACATATACAGTGCCCTCCAAAAGTATTGGAACAGTAAAGACAAAATTGCTCTGTTGGCTGTGGAGTCAAGACATTTACAAATATGATTAAAAGATGAATATGAGACAAAACTACAGAATGTCACATTTTATTATTGGGTGATTCAACACAGATGTTTTTAAAGTTCAGCGCTTTTAGAGTTTCATCCCTCTATCTGATGTGAGCATAAGTATTGGAACAGTTGCCTCACAGGTCTTTCTAAGTGATCAGCTGTGTCCTGTTGCATTAATTCTTCAGATATTAAAAGCAGGGAATGTGTCGTATCAGTTATATCCATTACTTCTGCATTCTGAATCTTGCATTCGATGATGACACACACAAACCTGGATGAAGATGAGGGAGCTGACTTTTAGAGAAAAGCAAGCAATTTGGATGCTAAAAGAAAAGAGGAAGTCAGTTAGAGCTATAGCAAAAAAAAAGGGCATGGAGAAATCAAGAGTTTGGAAACCACCAGCGACACCAGCAACCAACAACTACCTGATCGGCTGAGAAAACAACAGTAGTTGATGACAGACAAATCATAAAAGCTGTGAAAATGAACCCTAAAAGACATGTCTGTAAAATCACCAACAACTTCCAGAAAGCTGGGGTGATGCTCTGACAATTTACTGTCCTCAGGAGACTTTGACACAGAATTACAGATGCTACACAGCAAGATGCAAACCTCTGACCAGCACCAAAAATAGAAAGACAAGATTAGAGTTTGCAAAAAAGCACAAAGGTGAGCCAGAAGAGTTTTGGAACTGTGTTTATGGACCGATGAGACAAAGATTAACCTTTATCTAAGTGATGGGAAAGCAAAAATGTGGAGAAAAAAAGGGAACTGCAAATGATCCCAAGCATACAGCCTCATCTGTAAAGCATGGTGGAGGTGGTGTCATGGCATGGGCATGCATGGCTGTCTCTGGAACAGGCCCTCTCAACTTTACTGATGACTTAATGTATGATGACAGTAGCAGAATGAATTTGGAAGGGTACAAAACCATCTTGCCTACCAATATTCAAGAAAATGCCACCATATTCATTGTGAAGTGCTTCATATTGCATCAGGACAATGACCCAAAACACCCTGCCAGTTCAGTCAAGGAATTTATAAGGGCAAAGAAATGGAAAGTCTTAGATTGCCCAAGTCAATCTCCAGATTTAAATCCAACTGAACATGAATTTCACCAGCTGAAGAGGAGAGTAAAGGCAGAAACTCCCCAAAACAAGCAACAATTGGAATTGGCTGCATTAAAGGCTGGGAAAAGTATTTCAAAGGATGAGACCAAGAGTCTGGTGATGTCTATGGGTCACAGACTCACTGCTGTGATTGTGCACAAGGGATCTGCAACTAAATAATAGCTTTTAATCTTTTATATCTGCCTTATGTTCAACTGTCCCAATACTTATGCTCACATCAATGAGTGGGATGAACTCTAAAAGTGCTGTTCTTATTTGGTAAAACCTGTATGTGTTGAAACGGCTAATAATAAAATGTGACATACTGTAGTTTTGTCTCATATTCATCTTTTAATCATATTTGCAAATGACTCCACAGCCAACAGAGCAATTTTGTCTTTACTGTTCCAATACTTATGGAGGGCACTGTATTTCCTGAGTTGTAAGTTTTTATATTTAAACTTTAGAATAGATTTTTGTTTTATTTATTATATATATATATATATATATATATATATATATATATATGTATGCAAAACAGATAACTGTTTTTTTTTTTAATTTTCAAAAATCATGTTTTTTGTTATCATGTTTTATTGTTAGTTAGCTGTATTTTTTAGTTATGTTTTACCTAATCAATATAACCCAACTGCAGTTTGATTGAGATTAACTGGAATGCACAATGAAAAACATGATTTTTGAAAATTGTTAAAAACGGAGTTATTTGTTTTTGCAAATGAACTCTTCATATTCCTTTTTTCCCTTTATTTTAAACCCATGTTTTAACCAAGTCCTTGTTGTTGTTGTCGTTGTTGTTGTTTTTGTTTTTGCATTTAAGGCATTAAAATGTACTTTATAAGTAGTAATAAACAGCCAATAATGCTAGTAATATGCATGCTAATAAGCAACTAGTTAATAGTGTTTAGTGTTCTGATCTGGACTGTTACCAAAGTTTTTAAAATGTGCAGTTTTGCAACTTTGTTTTATTGAGTTAAACATGCATCGCAGCTCAGCATGTTTTCAACAAGTGTTTCATTTTTCAGTTCTAAGTTTAGAACTTTCAATTGTGCATTTTTAGTTTAGTATTGGTTTTTAGTTTTCATGTACCAACTTTTGGAAACAGAGGTGTATGGATGAAAATGTGGCAGTGTATAAATCAAGTGTATGAGAGACTTTTCTATGATATATGAAGAGTTGACAGCACAGTTCTCAGTCTGCAGGACAGAGAGAGACCGAGAAAGAGGGAGAGACATTTGTTAAGCTTCCTTTTTTAAATCTCACACTCCATTTACTCTAAGCTCCTATCCAGGTTGATGTATCTCTGGATAAAGTGTGTGTGTTTGTGTGATCACGGACCATATGACGGCTACCTTTTGTGATGGTCTTGCCAAGACAGCATTTTAAGGGAAAAAAAAGCGTGGTCTTCAGAGTTCAAGCACCAGTCACTCACTTTGAGCAGGGGAATAATGAAACTGCCAGACGCTGCTGTTAGATCTTGAGCCAGAATGGCAGGAGAGTGAGGCTTTGGAGAAGTTCACCTAATGGCAGTAATACAGACACTGGCTGAAAAAAAAGAGGCTAAGAATAAGAATATTTGGCACATGGAGCGATGCAAAGACTAGATGAGTGAGAATAATAGAGTCAAGGGAGTGAAAAAAGAAAAGAAAGATGAGATGAAGTCTCTTTCCAGGATGTGCTCTTATGTTCTCTCAGGCCTCCCCTGAAGTCTGGCATGAAGGAATCAGTGTGGCTTTCTTTTATTTCCTAAATACAATCTACTTTTGACTATTAATATTTCTTATTAAATGCGTTAGCCAGTAGCAGCACCAGACAGAAATTCCTTTAGATCCTTTAATGGTGGTTCTTCTACTCAAGAACCTTGATTTACTGGATAGGCTTCTTGAGTTGATTATATGGTTCTTCTCAATGTTCTTTGTATCAGTTAAATGGGTTCTGGGTTCTTTAAAGCATCAGCATATAGATAGATTTCTCAATAGGCAGTGCTTTGTATCTTACCGAAGTTTGCTTGTCATTAATTAAACAGTTCTCTTGGATGCTTAATTCTGATTTGTCAATTATGACATTCTGCTGTCAAAAATTTTTGTACACAGTTTAGCAAACTTTATTATAAGTTTTTGACCCAGAGAATCAATTTGTGTCACTCCGCAACCTCTGTTTTCATCTCTGTGTAGTTATTTGTTTGGCAACCTTTCATAAGTTTGGGGTTGGTCAAATATTTCATGTTTTCGATAGAAGTCTCTTTTGCTCACCAAGGCTGCATTTATTTGATTAAAAACTGTGAAAACAGTAATGTTGTGAAATATTATTACAATTTAAAATAGCTGTTTTCTATTTTAATGTATTTTAACATTTAATTTATTGCTTGTGATGGAAAAGCTCAATTTTCAGCATCATTACTCCAGTCGTCAGTGTCACATGATCCTTCAGAAATCATTTTAACATGCTAATTTGTTGTGGAAATATTTCTTATTATTATCAATGCTGAAAACTTTTTTTTCAGGTTTCTTTGAAGAATAGAAAGCTCAAACAAAGATCATTTATTGTAAATAGACTCATACTGTCATTTTTGATCACTTGAAGTTTTTCTTTTACATATTTCTTTTCTTTCAAAAAACAACCACTTTTAAACAGTAGTGCAAGTTAACCAATAAAATTTGTCTATATAGAAGTGCTGATACAGATCTTTTTCCCATGTGATATTGTTTAAATAAACCCATTCAAGACCCCTGTACATTTCTTCTTACATAAAAGAGAACTTGTTCAATATTCTGACTCAGCCGGAGTCTGTCAGACAGGCCTGGCATCCGTTTATATTTCTGGATATTGCTTGCGATCGCTTAATGAAACTCTCGTGTTAGAAGCAGAGAACGAATTGAGCAGGAACGGACAGACTGAACCGTGCCCGTTCTGCATTTGGTCCTGCGGGAATGCTGTTCTACAGTTGATGTGCAGTGTTATTGACACAGGCAAAGGAAGGATGGTCTGTTTCTCCTTAACGCTTTCCCCCGCTCTCCCACAACCCCACAGATGTCCAGAATCTTAGCGGCGAGAAACGCAGATGGCTACTATAGGAGCGGATTGATCTGGGCTCTGGAGACGTGCTGCAGTCTCTGCGTGTCACTGTTGATTATGATTCGTGTGCGTGTTGCAGAAACGTTGCAGAGATGTTGACCTCACCCTCTCCCATGAGCAGATGTTCTGGCCGGTGGCTCCTGCAAGCTCTTTTCCAAAGCCATTTCTCTCTTTCACCTCTTCCTTATCATTCTCACTTCATCTCCTCTTCATTTTTCTTTCCCCTCAGCCTTCTCTTACTTTTATCCAACCTTGTTTCCTTGCTCACTGGGAGAGTGTCAAATTTGGCAGATTTCTTGCCTCAGGTCATTATATTTTCACAGTGTCTGGTTGAACAGATAGTTTCTTTGGCTGTATCTGCCATAACAACAGCAGTTTTTGCTTGATTAGCTATTCCTTTGACCCGAGTTACTAGGATTCCAAATAAAGCAGTACTAATTTTGTCTTGTGCAATCTAACAAACTGCGTGTGGTCGCTTCGCTGGTGTATTGCAAGTGATTTACTCAGAATTATTGTGCAAATAAGTTTGACACACCCAAATTTAAAGGAGGCTTAGAGTGCTGGTGTTGAAAGATGTACTCAGCGAACTACATTAGTAGATCTGATTCTTGTATTATGATGTTGCAGTGTTTTTCTACACACAAATCCTAAATCAGGCCCTCTGGCTTCATATAGACTATGCAATGTAGATGTAAGTGCCAAAGTGCAAGAAGAACTATTAAATAAGCTGTATATACCAACATGTTAAAGACCTGTTCTGATACTACCTCAAACCCAGCACACACACACAGTTTTGGTTTTTCAGCCATGTGTTAATCTCATATGAATGATTATGTGGGTCAGCTGGTGATACACTTGATTTGGTCCTTGTGATTCGATCATACAGTGTTTTCCTCAGCAATTTTCATGCTGTGGTTGAAAAGATACAGTTGTGCTCCACTAACCACCAAGGTGGTTTTAAAGAAATTGTAACTAAACACATGATTAGTGTTGTTTTTCAAACATGCAGAAAGTGCGACAAATAACTTTCAAAATAGGTGTCTGAAAACATTTAAATAAATAAAATATTTTTAAATATTTTCATATTTATTGTAATTTATATATAAAACAAATAAGTATTTATATTAGGTTTATATTTTAAAATGTGTTATTTAAAAATGTATTTAAAATATTTAAGTTTATTTAAAAATGTAAAATTTAAATAAATAAATATTATATAAAATATGTAACAATATCAGCAATGTATTATTTAAAATGATTTTAAACATGAATGAATGAATGAATATTATATGAAAGTATACGGTATAGCGTTATCAGCAATAAATTATGGGACACACTTATTAAGTTTTCTGCTAAACTGACACAAAAAAATATATAATTTAAATAAATGGGTGCATATTTAAATGTGTAATTATGAATAAATAACTAAATAAATAATCAGCAATACATTTTGGTACCTACCTACAGTATAAGTATGTATAAATAACAATTGTGTGCATTGTGGGACCTACTTGTTGGACTTTCTTCTAACCTGACACAAACTTCTTTCTTTTTACTGTTTTATAAAGCAAATGAACAAATGAGTTCTAAGTTATGTATGCCTCCTTTTTTTGTTCTGTCCTTCAGAAATGCTGGAATCCAGTAATCTAGTGACTTTCACTGGGTTGGCAAACAGTTCAGGTTACGACACGTTCCTGATGGATGAGGAGAGAGGAAGATTACTTGTTGGAGCGGAGGATCACGTCTTCTCTTTTGACCTGGTCAACATCAACAGAGACGTGAAACAGGTGACACACCACACTAGCTTGCCATAAAGGGATAGTTCACCCAAAAATGAAAATTCCGTCATCATTTACTCACCCTCAAGTAGTTCCAAACCTGTATGAATTTCTTTGTTCTGCCGAACACAAAGGAAGATATTTTGAAGAAAGTTTGTAACCAGGCTGTTTTGGGGCACCATTGACTTCCATAGTAGGTAAAAAAAAAATACTTTGGAAGTCAATGGTGCCCCAGAACTGCTCTGTTTCCTACATTCTTCAGAATATCTTCCTTTGTGTTCAGCAGAACAAAGACATTCATACAGGTTTGGAACTACTTGAGGGTGAGTAAATGATGACAGAATTTAAATTTTTGGGTGAACTATCCCTTTAATGTCAGCATAGATGAATGTGTTCCTGGTTTTATTGTGAGCGATTCATGTTGCATGCTATTTGAAGAGGCTTCATGTTCCAATTAATTAGTCAAAATCTTCCTTGAACACCACGTCACTTAGGCAGCACAGAGTGTTAATCATGAGCTAAATTAAGATTTTTTTTTTAAGCATAAACTTACATTCGGCTTTATATGGAAACTCCATTGTTCATGATCGAATCAAACTGCGTCCCACCATTTTTCAAGCTGAATATCCTGCTTAACTTGGAAACATGTCACATTTTAGCAGTAAAATATGTTGTGAATAGTAATTCATGCTGTTTCCCTCTGTCTGCATTTAGCAAGAATGATCGCTGAGGGATTTTATGGAGTGTGTCAGAGAAACCCAGGGTCATCAGAGAAGTCCATCTCGCTCTTATTAGCTGCACAACCCAGATCTGCAGTCACTTTCTCCTTCTTTCCATCTGCCCATTTGATCTCAGCCTGCCTCCCTCTGTTTTTCATTCCCTGATCATATCTGCAGCGTAATGCTTCTCTTTCTATCTCTCTCAATCGCTCTTTCTTTCTTTCTCTCTCTGGATTCCATTACTTTGATTTCCTCTTTCTTTTTCATGCTTTTATTCTTTCTTTGTCCTGGAGGCTGCAGACCATTTGCTTTATATTCAATCTTCGTAAGGGTTAAAGCTGGCTTTTATTGAACACACACAGAAAACATGCATACTTCAGCAATGCCATCGTTTAAAGATAAGAACTTGGCAAATTATCGCAGTTAACCAAATTACTTTTGCAGACAGAATACCTTAGCAGATCTTAGAGGATGATAACAGAGAATAAAAAAACGCTTTGTAGGCCTATGTGTGTGTGTGTGTGTGTATGTATCTCGTGCTCCCTGGATAAGAGGAATGGTAGTTTTTATCCTCTGTCTTCGTCGTCGTCACAGATGGAGGTGGCAGAAGGACGGCAGGCAGCAGTCGTTGATTATTTTACAGCCAGGTTTCATGCCGAGCGCCTTAGTCAGTCATTTGCAGTTCATTGTGTTCGCTCCGCACACATTCTCACACCTTCTCTCTTTCCTTGTTTTATAGATCGCCTGGCCCGCCACACCTTCCAAACGCGATGAATGCAAGTGGGCTGGAAAAGACCTTGGGGTAAGTGTGGGGCGACCAGCAAACTTCCTTTGAAATCAGAACTGCATCAAACTACTTTGATCTTTTGGGTATATTTATAGGGTATGTGACTCACTTCAGAAATGTTCAATTTTACACTACCATTCAAAAGTTTTTTGAAAGAAATTAATACTTTTATTCAGCAATTGTTCAGAAGTGACCATTTTTTCTGTTTCAAGTAAATGCTGTTAGATGCTTTAGAACTTTCTGTTCATAAAAGAATCTTGATAAAAAATGTATTATGGTTTTCACACAAATATTAAGCAACTGTTTTTAACATTGATAGTATTATAAATGTTTCTTGAGCACCAAATCATCAACCAGAATGATTTCTCAAGGTTCATATAACCCCGAAGACTGAAGTAATGACTGCTGAAAATGTAGCTTTGCCATGACAGAAATAAATTACATTTTAAAATTTATTAAAATAGAGATCTATTAAATAAATTTAACCCTAATATCCCTGATCTGTGTTTTAAATGCAATAAGTATCAAGGTACATTTTACCATTGTGTATGGGAATGTGAGGAGGTGCAGAAGTTTTGGGTAGCGGTGACTCAATACGTTTCTCAATTTACTTCCTCTCCAATACCTCTAAATCCTATATTATGTGTATTGAGTATGTATGAAGATGATTGCTCTTTGCCCACTAAAGAAAGAAAGTTGGTGGATTTGTGTCTATTACAAGCAAGACGTTCCATTGCCCTGTGCTGGAAAAATACCATTTGCCCTTCCATTGGACTATGGCTGAAAAACTTAATAACATGTTTGGCTCTTGAAAAACTTACATATGTAATAAGAAAGAAACCCTTTGAATTTTTTTTTATATCTGGGAGGTGTTTTTAGACTTTGTCAAAAATGGAGATATTGAAGATGCTTTAGATGTGTGAAGTTACGGAATGTAAGAAGTGTATGATATTTTAATTGATCTTTTTTTTTTTAATTGATTGACTGATTGATTTGTTTATTTATTTAATTTTTATATAACCTGTCTGGGTAAGTTGTGGGGAAAGATGTTGTGGTTTTTTTTTTTTTGGAAAACTTTGTAAAAAAAACTCAATAAAGATATGTTATACAAAATAGAGATCTATTAAACTGTGATTATTATTTTATAATATTACTGGTTTTACTGTGTTTTTACTGAATTAAATTTAGCCTTGGTTAGAGACTTTTTTCAGCTGACCACAATGTATTTATAATGGAAAAAATATTCCCCTGAATTTACCAAAATCAGCAGACGAAATGGCTGAAAATTTTGCAGATTTCCTCTAGGTCCACTTTAAAAAATGATTTTTTCAAAGATTTTTGAGGAATGTTTTCCAAAACTATTTTTATTTCTACAAAAAAATGCTATTATATTTTTTCTACTTCAAAATTTTATGTTTAATTCTATGAGTTACTTGCCATTTCTATGTCATTGTTTGTAAAATTTACTAGCAATTTCTATGGAAGCCCGTTTCCACCACTGAATAAAAAATTAAAAAAGATCATTTGCGACTTATCTCACAATTCTGACTTTTTTCTCGCAATTGTGAGTTTACATCTCGCAATTCTTACTTTTTCCTCATAATTGCGAGTTTATATCTCGCATTTGGGACTTTTTTTATAACGCAATAGTGTTTATATTCCGCTATTCTGACTTTATAACTTGCAACTGTGAGTTTATATCACGCAATTCTGAGAAGAAAAGTCAGAACTGTGAGACGTAAACACGCAATTATAAGAGAAAAAGTCAGAATTGTGAGATAAAAACATGAAATCTACTTTTTTATTTTTTATTCAGTGGTGGAAACGGGCTTTCATAGATATCAAAGTGAAAATTGTTTCTACTCATTTTTTTAGTGTAGCTATAACCAATACACTGATCTGAATCTCTAAAGCACCATTAACATTGTTCTTGATGGTTTTCTAAAGCACCATGGACATGAAAAATGATTCATGATCAGAAAAGCGTTCATTAAAGAACCTTTACTATATGTGTATGTGTGACCTGCATTACTCAGACTGGGTGTTGCATGTGCACTTTGGCTTGATTGATCACGGTTGCCTTTAGCGAAAGAGTTTTGCTGGTGCACACGCTCTGCTGTTCCTCTCGAGAGTTTATATTCTGTGTTTGGATCCAGCAACCCTTGGCCCTTCTGTAAAACAGAAATGGTTTATTTATCAACCCGGCTCTCGCTCGCTCTCTACGTGTGTGTGTGTTGTATCTGATGGTAATTTCACGGCTGGGTTCCCGCTGAGATGGGGGGCAGAAGGGGAGCAGGATTATTACGATAACTCACCAGACCTACTTCTGAGACGTACACCCTTAAATAAAGTCACCTGATATTGCAACGAGGTGCATGAATCACATTTTTACCACATGCATCCTGAAAGAACCATAGCTTTTGGCACTGGCTGTGAAGGGTTTATCTGGCGTTACATACACACAAATTCACCAGCTCAGAATAATGGCGTTTGCGTGCTGTGAAAATGTTTGTTCTGGAGACAGAGTTGTTGAAAGCTGCTAGTGAGCGAGCGTGAATGCTTGATTAGGGTATTACCAGCGCATTTCCCTCTCCGCAACCATAAATCTCTTCATTCTCACATTTGGCTTGGCCAGCCGAGGCAAAAACAAGCCCAGAACGACAGCTGGTACAACTGCCTCGCTGCTCGGTCGAAACTCTGGGTGATTCATGTGAGATGAGGGTTAAATATCTCAGCAGTACTCTTCATAACTGTTCATTCAAGTCTCAGCACTATGTATATATATTTACAATAAATATATCATTTACAAAGAATTAGTGAGATTCACTTCACTTTGTAAATACTTATGATAGTGAAACACTGTATAAAAATGCTGAGGGTGGGTTAGTGTACTCCTGGCTACTAGTTGCTGTAGTTAACAACATTATGCAGTGAATCACAAATATTAGCTGTGTTAATGGTCTTAAATATATCTTATGCATGTTTATGAATCAACTGTAATAGTGTGATGTCCACATATTGGCTTTTTTCAATCATTATAGTTCCATATATATTTTCACTTCCTCAGCATTCTTTGTGAAATATTTAATAAATTATCTAGTTTTTCTTCTATTTACTGATTTGCTTTTACTTTTTGTCACTTTAAGTCACTTGTTTTGTAATATTTTTTTGTAATGTTTTTTTTTAAATTTATCTCAATTGTTGATTAATTTTTTTTTAATATATTGAAATATAGTTACTTTGCCATTTCATACTTAAATCTGTGCGATCTGCTCAGGGGTAGAGTCATCTTTAATAAATCATATTATGAATTATGAATAAATTAGTGCTGTCAAATCGATTAATCGTGTTTAATTGCATCCAAAATAAAAGCTTGTGTTTACATATAATATATGTGTGTGTTGTGTATATTTATGTGTGTATAAATTTAAAAAAATAAATATTTAAGAAATATTTACATACAGTACAGGTCAAAAGTTTGGAAACATTACTATTTGTAATGTTTTTGAAAGAAGTCTCTTCTGCTCATCAAGCCTGCATTTATTTGATCAAAAATACAGAAGAAAAACAGTAATCTTGCAAAATGTTATTACAATATAACATAATGGTTTCTGTTTTAATACAATTTTTAAAAATATAATTTATTTCTGCGATTCGCTGAATAGCCCAGTCTAAAAATACGACTTCAGAAATCATTCTAATATGCCGGATTTATCAGTGCTGGAAACTGTTGGGGGCCGCTTAACATTTTTTTGGAACCCAGGATATTTTTTTCGTGATCTTTTGATGAATAAAAGTTAAAAGAAGGCATTTATTTAAAACAGAATCTTTTTCACTAACATACTACTGTTCAAAAGGTTGGGGTCAGTAATTTTATTTTTCTATTGGAGAATTAAAACTTTGTATTCAGCAAAAGATGTATAATGATAAGAAGTGATAGCAAAGATTTACATTGTTAGAAAATATTTCTATTTGAATAAATGCTGTTCTTTTTAATCTTTTATTCATCAAAGAATCCTGAAAGTATCGCAGTTTCCAAAAAAAAATATTTGGCAGCACAACTGTTTCCAACATTGATAATTCTAATAACAGCATATTAGAATGATTTCTGAAGGATCATGTGACACTTTAGACTGGAGTAATGGCTGATGGAAATTCAGCTTTTGAATCATGTAAATAAATTATATTTAAAGTATTAATAAAACAGAACCATTATGTTATATTGTAATAACATTTTGCAAGATTACTGTTTTTCTTCTGTATTTTTGATCAAATAAATGCAGGCTTGATGAGCAGAAGAGACTTCTTTCAAAAACATTACAAATAGTAATGTTTCCAAACTTTTGACCTGTACTGTATATAAATATGAAAATGTGTGTATGTATGTATGTATGTGTGTGTATATATATATATATATATATATATATATATATATATATATACACACACACACACACACACACACACATATATATATATATACACAAGGTTTTATTTTGGATGCGATTAATCGCAATTAATCGATTTGACAGCACTAGAATAAATGTGAAGTATTCTTATTTGAATTAAAGTAAGTCACTGAAGTTATCTTTTTTTTTTTTTCAAGTAACAGTTCAACCCATGACACTGACTGTGAGAAGATTCATTAAAAGGCAAAAGGTCCCAGCCAAAGCAAACACAAATCACTATAATGAAGCTATTTTCATCATCTAATGACACAGTACAGCATTACTATTTTAAAATCATCTATCCTGTTATCAAGAAATTCAAATAGCTTGCGTTGATGTTACAGTGAAGTTCTGAATATTTTAATTTCTGTTAATCTGTTAATCTAATCATGTAAAACCCTGGTAATATATTTTAAATTTGCCAGATTGATGCAGGCTAATCTACAGGAGCTGCACTGTGCATTAGTTTTGACATTGACAAGCCCTATACTGTTATTATCTTTTCATGACTTCACTCATGTGTGAAAGAAATTAGTCACTATACTGTGTTGTTAGTATTGTATGTAATTACAGATGTGTCTAAATCGTAATCCCCAACACTCTTTGCTTATCTTATCTGAAAGGCTATCATATATCTCTCACACTTATGAAGGTACACTCACTTTTCTGCTTCGCAGCTTTGGCCGCTGCTTTATGGACCTTGAAGATAAAACAGCAGGGTTATATGTGTCTAATTACACAGTAGTTACACTGTAATTACAGTACACCACCCAGTTATTACAACTTGAGGTTTGTATACATAGTAAACTCCGAAGAGTGCCGGTTCAGCCACCTCTCTCTCACGTGAACACCACACTTGGCTCTATCGGAGCAGGCGAGGGCCTTAAAAACAATACCGGCCGTGGGAAACTTAAAACATTCCACCTGGTGCAGGAAGGGATGAATTTTATAGCGCACGTGGAATGATTATGTTAGGAATACACACATTTCCTTTAGCTTGGAAAAGCCATTACATTGACACACTAAAGTGCCTTTGTGTGGGTTGACCAAGATGTGTGAAGCAGCAATCTGATTGGCTCCTGTATGGCGGTTGCAGGTGATTGAGGTCACTGGATTTATAAGAAAACTGAACATGTTGCCAGAAAATCTGAGCCTTATACAAGCATTTATTATCTGCTTTGAATAGCTTGTTCAAACTGAACTGAACTGGATGTAATCGAGGGAAACAGGCCTGCATTTATCTATTCTTCTGTTTGGCTTTCTTCACACACACACACACACACACACACATGTGTGTGTTCTGAATAGGAGTGTGTATGTGTCTTTTTGTGGTGAAAACACACACAGAGATGGCAACACCCTTTCCTGTGCTCTTAAATGACAACTCGCATTCAGACGGCACACATCGGGCCGAGACCATCAGTGTTTACACAGATGGATCTGCTTTATTTTCTCAATAGCTGTGGAAAGGTGTGTGCGTGCGCATAGGTGTGTGTTTGTTCGTGCAGTGTGTTTATAATGTGTCGGTTTATTATTGTTGAACCTGGTCCTCGCATATCTTGCAAATGAAAGGGAGTTAAAGAGCATTCATTCACATGAAACAATTCACTCATCGGCTCTTGCCAACTCATTCAGATGGCCTTAAGACATGTGCTGTACATTTACCTTTCATCAAAACCAGACACACACGCACTTTCAGCGCTAATGAGAGTTGGCTGACAGGATATTGAGATGGATAAAACAGGTGGGATCGTCATCACTCAACCGGCAGGAACTCAAACGCATTTTAATGACACTAAAAGCTTAAATATTAGGCTTATATAGATTTTAAATGTCTCATTTACCCATTTATTACAAATCTCGTGTCAATTTAGATGTTCTCAATTTAGATGTTGCAGTGTCTCATCTTGAATTATAAATGTACCATAACTGTATTAGAGGAGTTAGAACCAGAGAGTCTGAAAGTGAGAAATTATGATATTTACAAACTATTTTCACATTTTTAGAAGAAAATATGCGTGGTTCTTGCTTAGGCAAAAGTAGGTTGATAAGGTGTTCTGGGTGGTTGTTTAATGTTCCATATCCAAGTTGTGGTCACTAAATATGTGTTTTTTAAATATTATTATTATTATTATTAAATAAATTAACTATTTAATAATTAATTTTATTATTAAAAATATAAAAAATAATAGTTATATTTTTTTGTCTGATTTCCATCTAATGTTGTATATTATAGAGTATCTATTTAATAGGTATGTTTTATATTATCTTGGTTAACAGATATTTTTATGTTGTCTTTTTCAGAAAGAATGCTCAAACTTTGTGCGTGTGCTACAGCCGTATAACCAGACGCATATTTACATATGTGGCACCGGAGCTTTCCATCCTATCTGTTCTTACCTGGAGATAGGCAAGCGAGCAGAGGTACACAACACACTCGATATTAATAATTGATCAAATTAATTCTCTTTGTCCAGTTCAATCTCAGGAAAGCAATGGCACTAAACATACTTACGCACTCATGCGCATACATACAGTATCTCCAAGGCACATTCACCAAAACGTTTAAAGGAATGAAAAGGAAATGAATGGTGGATATCTGCTGCTAACGTATACCCTGTTAACAATTTCGGCCCAGTGAAGTAGAAAATGATAGCTTCACAAAGCAACGAGTGTGTTATTTAGAAGTGCCTCAACTGTGGGAAATGAGATGGCCTTTACATGGTGGAAAAATGTCAGTGAATTTCATGATTTGATCCACGCAAATTAATCACGGCCTGAGTGCACTGAACATAATAGAAGATAACTTGAGTGCAGTTGTTTTGCTGTGGTTTAGAGATCCAAATCTAAAGTAGGTTTTTATAAATGTTTTTCTTCAAAAAACAGCATCTTTTTGACTACTTTTTGAATATTGAGAGACTCTTGAACAAGTTCCTAATGGCACTTTTTAAAATTCACCTCTCCATTGCCTCATCCATTTACTATTCATGCCTTGCTGTGGTTGGTTAATTCATTATCCCTTTCCACAGGACAACATCTTCAGACTGGATGCCAACTACTTTGAGAACGGACGTGGGAAAAGTCCTTATGATCCAAAGATGCAGTCCTCATCCCTCCTGATTGGTGAGTTAGTCAGAGATGGTGTTGTTTTGGTTTTAAAGATTTAGAATCAGTGTTAACTGATTGGAGATTTCATGCTCTTATTTATTTGTCAGATGGAGAACTGTATTCTGGAACATCAGCAGACTTCATGGGACGAGACTTTGCCATTTTCCGAACACTTGGGTCACATCATCCAATCAGAACTGAGCAACATGATTCTAGATGGCTGAATGGTAAAGATGCTGTATTCTGAATAACTTAGGGCTGGTTATTGAATATATAAACTATTTGTTGATTTACATTGAGATAGAAATGCACACCATGATATGAATCAAGTGACTCTCTGAGTAAGTCACTGAATTATTCATTCAACTCATTTGTTCAGTGAGTGAGTCTTTATGAGTGAATAAATGAATCATTCATTTAACTATTTTTTTTTAAACAATTCTGATTTATTTAGGAATCAATCAAGTGACTGTCTTTGTGAGCAGGTGATTAAATCCTTCAGTCAAATGGATCTGTTAAAAAATTTGGATCAGTTCAGGAATTAATCAAGTGACTATTTTTATGTGGGGGTCACTTAATCATTCAATAAATTTGTTAAAAATGCTGATTCATTCAAGAACGAATTAAATATTTGTCTTTATAAGTGAGTCACTGAGTCATTTATTCAACTGATTTGTTCATAAAGACAAGTGACTGCCTTCATGAACATTGATTGAATCATTCATTCAACTAGTTTGTTCAAAAATGCTGATTAATTCAGGAACGAGTCAAGTGACTGTCTTTGAGTGAGTCACAGATTAATTTATTTAACTGATTTGTTCAAAACTGCTGATTTATTCATTAATGTGTGTTGTTTGGAGAGTCACAACAGTTAATTCTGCTTCTGCCTCATACTGTGATATGAGATATTAATCATGCTGCCCACTCTTAGTTGAAATATCGTCTCAGTCTGTGTTTTTAAGCGGTTTAGAAAGACCCTATGTATACATATGCTTGCATATGTGTCTGTCCATGTGTTTTTATAGACCCTTTATGATTTTCATCCTAACACTCAATTTCTGTCCTTAGCTGCCTGGTGAAATCATCACACAGTATATGTTACTTTGCTAAGGATGTGTCTGCCAAGAGCAAATGTGTGAAATAAATGTAAATTTATGGGTTTTCTTTTGTGTGCACAAGTTTATGTCCCTTCACGTGAGTGTGTATGTGCCCATATCTGTGTGAGAGAAAGAAAGAGCCTCTTTGTGAACGCCTGCAGGAGAGATTAGCTTGGCCGTGGTGTTGAGTGTTTCCTCTAACATCCCGCCTGCATTTTTGCAGACTTATGGAACACAAAAGGTCAATATCAAGATAGGAGAGTCGGTCAGTGTTTTCCCATGAAGTTAATCCTGT